>CAUYRH010018268.1:0-17882 GCA_963574655.1 Perodicticus potto
AGAAGGATGGTGACTTTTCCTCTTTCATATTTACATGGATGGAGCTGGAACATGTTCTCCTTAGCAAAGTATCTCTAGAATGGAAGAAAAAGTATCCAATGTATACACCCTTAATATGAAGCAAATTTATATCTTTCAAGCAAAGGCTACAACTCATTTTCTTTAAATGAGAGTTAACCTGATTCCAAGCCCTCAGCTAGTTAAGCTGGAAGAAAATTTAACATTATTGATTTTTAGTGTTTTTCATATTGAGTGAAGGTTCCAGGAGACTCATTTAAAGCTAACTAGGTGTGGAGCCTTAGTCGTTGCACCATCACTGTCTGATCAGAATGATTGGTGTATGTCTGGAAGCTTTGCTGTGATCAGGAGCTCCAGTGCTAAGGATGTGTCTCCCCAAGCATACTTTACTCTTCTGTCTGTGCCAGGTCCCCCCAGGACACTGAGAGGCAGTTGGCTAAGGGTCCTCATTTAGTGAAAGGTTGTGTTTCCTTCTCTCTGGACTGATTCAGCTAGCCTTCAAAGGAATTCTTTCGGTTCTCCATCACCCTTAACCCTGATCAATGTTGCCTTATTTAGATCAGGTTTTGGCAAATCAAAATGAGAAAAATTGGTTGACTTCAGCTACTTCTGCAGTTCCTTACTCCAGTCTCCTTTGAAGCAAGGACTAACACAAGCCTGTCTACTTGCTGCTATTGGAGGCAGAAGAGAAAAACAAAACATAAATCAATAACTTAACATGGAAGAACAAAGCATAAATCAATAACTTAACATGATTCTCCTGCAATGAAATCTGGGTGAGCAGAAAATTTTAACTTTATGATATGTATCTTTATCACTGAGTTGGTGGCCCTCTGTCATACCACCGGGATGTCACCCTTCTGCTGAGGAAATCTTCTCTGACCCAAGGCATAATTGCATGGCACCTGGTAGCAAGTCAAAGGGGCTGTCCTAGCATATAAATAGAATCTAACCAGGCATCAGAATAATCCCAATTAATCAGGACTTGTATTAATTAGTCCAAGGATCATTGAAAAACAAATCATATGAATTTCCAGTTTATAGAACTCCACAGAACCTCTTTGTTTCAATCCATTTCTTCATTTCTTTTCATATTATTATATGAGTGTTTTTGAAAAATTAATATACAGTCAAAATGACTTTTTTTGAGGGGGAGGACAGTTCTGTAAGTCTAAACACATACAGATTCATGTGAAAGCAACCACAATTTGGATACAAAAAGTTCCATCACCCCCCAAATTCCTCATACTGCCTCCTTTTAGTTACATCTCTTAATCACCAAATTCTGGCAACTTTCTCTTTGTTTTTCAGAAGTTTTAATATGATAAATTCAGGGATATGTGTGTGTGTGTGCATGCACATTTAATTTGTTGGATTTTTTTCTGAGATTTTATAATCTTTAGTAAGTGTGCATATGTTATTAATTTTAGAAAATTCTTGGCCATTATTTCTTCAGGTGTTTCTTTGTCCCTGTTTGTTTTACTTTCCACTTCTGGGATTCCAGTTTCACTTTATGTTCAGTCATTTGCTGTTGTCTCAAAGTTCTTGTATGCTGAGTTGAAGGCATCTCTGTTACTGTAGTTCTGATTTGATTTAATTTTGATTCATCTGTATAGATTCTATTTCTCTGCTGAAATTATCTATATTATCTTGCATATTATCAACTTTTTCATTAGAGTCTTTAACATATTAATTATTTTAACTGTCTATCTGATAATTGCAACATTCAGGTAATATATTAAGTCTGTTTCTGTGGATCATTTTGTCTTTTCAGAATGTGGAAAGAAAATGAAACCTTACCTTTTTGTGTGTTCCATATATAACACAAAAGGTAAAGAAGAACACATGTATGTTTTCACATGTGTATATTTACGTGTATGAAAGCTGCACATGCTGTAAAGGAGATTAGATAATAAAGTAATTATCTTTATGGACATGAGCCCAACTTTTTTTCTTCTAGGCCTTTAGTGTGGGGGTTTATGTTAATCTAGTCATGAGTGCAGCTGAATTTGAAGCTTCTTGTTGTGCAGGACTGCCCTCGGTGTACCGCAAGTTTAAAATTTCGCTAGTGGTAATCTATTTTCAGGATGTGGGTTACTACTTCACCAGACAACTTCTCTGTTTTTACTCCCCAGAGAGAAACTGTCACTTGTGCTTCTTTCAGCTATATTCCACTTGAGTTATTTTAACTCAACTCTTGCTACTGGGGCGTAGAGGGAAGGATGTGTGTTGGGCTGTTTTCTGATGTTCTGACTTAGCCTTCATCGCAGGCAGCATGAACCTGGGTCTTGGGTGCTTGGCCCTCACCTGTGTTTTCGTCCTTCTTCCAGTGGATGTTGGTTCTAGGATATGACTCTGTTCCCCATGGGTAAAGCTTTAAAAATTCTGTTCCTTTCTCACTGCTACAGTAAGTGTTTACCAGTGATCTAAGGTATCTATTGCCATTGCTCTTCTCCCTGTAGATTAAAGCTTTTGTTTCATAGGGAAGATGAGAAAAATGAGTCTGGGTCAGGTCCCAGCCATCCATGCTGCTGTCCCCTCTCTCGACCAGCACCGTGGACACAGCTTTCCCAGGAGCTGCTCAATTTTCCTGTTAAACTTTAGGTACATTTTGTAGAGCAAAATCTGTGAGAGAGAATGAACCCCACTGTGTCTGACTCCAGGGCTTCACACTATCTCACTAGGCCACACTCAGCCTTTAGTAACTCTGGAACATTTAATCTAAATCTTCTTACCAGCTTTTTCAGTCAGTGTTTGCCCCAAGTAAACAAATGCTCGGCTGTTTCTCCCTGCAGGTGCCCGTCTGCCCGGATTTTAGGTTGGATGTATGCCCTGTCAACTTGGTTTTCTGATGGGTTCAGGAAAAGTCATCAATTTATGTTTTGTCCTGGTTTTTCTTGATGTAAAAGTGGCTGCAGTGCTCTCTTCAGCTCTTCACATTTCTAAAGTGGAACCAGAAATATACCCTGTTTTTGAGAGTTATTGTATTTCCAACATGACTTTAGGACATGAAGGATTTTGCCCTCCTACCTACCTCCCTTTCATACCCCTCAACATAAGAAGTCTTTGGATCAGCTCTATCAATTTCTGACCACGTTAGTGATTCCCACTATCCTTGGTGTTAATGTTTATTTGCCTATATTTTGTTGTTATTGTTGGTTGGTTGAATGTGGGTGTGTTCTTATCACTCATCTTTATTTTTGTTAATTATGTGTTGCTGGTGCCCAGACGCAGCTCAACACTTTCTTCATGAAGATTCCCGGCATCCACCAAAAGGAGTCCTCTTCCTTGGTGGCACAGAGGTCCCTGCTGCACAGCTGTGAGGGGAAGAAGAGGTACTGAGTGGTTTTTGAGCACAGCCAGCGGAGTGTAGATGGAGCGTTCACACTGCACAGTCCTGCAGACAGAAGGCAGCCCTCAGAGGCATGGTGTCTCTGCACTCTGTGTGTGCGCACACACACTTCACCATACGGCACATGCACACGTGTGCACCTACACCCAAGCATATGCACACATCTCTCCACAAATTACAATTTCAGAATGGTCTTTATGCTTTTCCTTCAGAAAGTAAGGAGCAAAAATAAACTTGCTCTTCTCTTTTTAAAAATAGAAAGTATCTTTATTGATTTATTCTAACTGCTAAAGTAATACAGATCATTGCAAAAAAAAAAAATTCAAGCAAAACCTAAATGTAGTACAAGTTTGTTTTCTTCCTTCTCCCCTACTTCCGGTCAGAGTGCCACTGAGCTTGGTGTGCATTCTTTCAAGTTGTTTTCTATTTACATGCAAGAGAATCTGTATTTTCATTTTTAAAAGGCAGGCTAACATAATAGACTAGTATTTTTGAAGAAATGGATTAGTGGAGTTTGCTTTCTTTCCTCTTGGCAGCTCAATGCTTGCTGCTGCAATGGGTGAAGCAGAAGATAGGAACCAAAAACAATCTGCAACAATTTTGAAGAGGGAGCATGTGCAGGAAGGACAGAGCTCATGTGTCAAAGTGAGGTATGCGTGCTTGTCCTTACAGAGCCAGGTGCTTTCAAGGCACAGCCCTGCCCCCCACAGCAGAGGGCAGGGTCCCAGAACTCACCCAGAGCATGCAGGGACAGGCATATTCACTGGGGAGCACCCTCTGTTCCACGGGGTCCTTTCCTCAATGTTCTGTGTTCCTTGGCTCTCCACAAGACCTGATCCCATCACATCACACAAAACCGCAGGTCTTTCTAGCTGCCTCATTGCTAAACGGTCATTTCCTCCTGTTTCCTTCCAGTGGCTCTGGCTCCTCTCGCAGCGGGTGTGCTGGCCTTCACTTTGATCTCTGTATATACACGGTGGCTCCTTGGGGAACCCCTGTATCAGTAGCAAATGTGTATCCCTGTCAAGTCTGTCTGGATAAGGAGAGTGCAAGTAGGATGTCAGATGTCAGCACTCCAAATTTGGCAATTCTGTTCTCAACTAAAATTACAGGGGAAGAGCAGGTTCTCAATTCTGTCCACTTGCAAAAACATTCTTTCACCATTTACAGCCTTACTATATTTCAAGGATGATAAGAATTCACACCAATAGAAAATTTGGGGATGTTACACAAGAAGCAATATCTCTTTAAGCCAATCTATGGTGTGAGTTTCTAGCACCAGCATCACACAGGGGTCAGCTTGGCCAGGAATGCAGATCTTGAACAATACCAGAGATGAAACAAGGTTCCCCAAAGAAGCAAAAATGTCACTTTACAGAATTCTCTCTGATTCATCCACAAGGAGGAAAATGGTTTTAATGTTAACTAAAAGATGCGTATCCCTCCATCCCAGAAGTTATTGTTATACTGATTTCCATAGCAGGCTTGGAAATTAAAGGCTCAAGTCCTTTAATTTTTTAATGTGACTAATAATTACACTGTTGATTCTATGTTGAGCAGTGCCTGGACCTACAGCCTTCCATTTGGTGATACTCTGAGCTGGGAGCTCCTGCTGACTCCACTGTGAAAGAAAGAAGTATCACTAATGGAGATTAATCCTCCCATTGGCCTTGAGAGAAAGGGCTGCAGACCCCACATGGATTTGCTCAGCATGCCACTGACTTTATTAAACAACTTGCCAGACAAAGGGAAACAAGACCTTTCCATTTTGCAAAAGAACACTGGGCCAGAAATGTATTAGACAGTCAAGGGCCACAGGTTCAGGTGCAAATGCACCATTTTCTTGATACAATGAGGCATTTTCATATGCTGCAGTGAAATCAAATGAAGTTTTTGTAATCCAAGGAAATTCAGAGGGTGTTTGCAGGAGTTTAGCATTAGTTTTTCTTATTTCCTGTAGTTAATTTGGGATGAGGTCACTTGTTTATTTAACAAAAATTTTATTATGTGCCAGAGAGTGAGAGACTAGGAGCAGAAAGGTAAGAATATGCGATGCAGTCTCTGCCCCGAGGGGCTCACAGGGCAGTGGGCGGGAGTGTGAAGGTGGGCAGACAAGTGAACCCAAGATTCAGAGAAGATTGAGTACAGAATTGTGTGTGCAGCAGGCTTGGAGTAGACAAAATGTGCCCAGTCAAGTCTGGGAAGAATGAGGGCCATTCCATTTGATGGTGGGTCATGGGCAGAATGGTGGCCCCACCACCATTAGCATATAAGCCTGTGTCTGTGGATGTTGTCTTACATGGCAAAAGTTGTGATTAAGCTAAAAGTCTTGAGAGGAGACATCATCCTGGATTATCTGGATAGGCCCTAAATATAATTACATGTCCCTCTACAAAAGAGCAGAGGAAGTTTTGAAATAGACACACAAAGACGATGTGAAGCTTGAGGCAGAGATTGGAGTGACAGGAGGACAAGCTAAAGAATACCAAAGGATGGGCGGAGCCTGTGGCTCAGTGGGTAGGGTGCTGGCCCCATATACCGAGGGTGGGGGGTTCATACCTGGCCCCAGCCAAACTGCAACAAAAAATAGACGGGTGTTGTGGCAGGTACCTGTACTCCCAGATAATTGTGAGGCTGAGGCAAGAGAATCATTTAAGTCCAAGAGCTGGAGGTTGCTGTGAGCTGTGACGCCACAGCATTGTATGGAGGGCAACAAAGTGAGACTCTGTCTCAAAAAAAAAAAAGAAAAAAAATGCCAAGGGATGCCGGAGGTTGTCAGAAACTAGGAGATAGGCATGGGACATATTGTCACTCCCTCTTCCTCTTCACCCTGGCCCCTGCTCAGTCTTGGGAGGGAGCACATCTACTGACTCCTGGTTTTAACACCATCTTGTTGTCTTGTGCAGAGAGAGGGACACATTCAAGCAGCACATGGTGGGTCCAGAGCACCCAGGCCACATGGAGGCCGTGGGGGGTCCAGAGCGCCCAGGCCACATGGAGACTGTCGGGGGTACAGAGTGCCCAGGCCACATGGAGGCCATGGGGGTGCAGAGTGTCTGGGCCACATGGAGTCCATGGGGGGTCCAGAGTGCCCAGGCCACATGGAAGCCATGGGGGTACAGGCGCCCAGGCCACATGGAGGCCATGGGGGGTCCAGAGTGTCTGGGCCACATGGAGTCCATGGGGGGTCCAGAGTGCCCAGGCCACATGGAGGTCATAGGGGGTACAGGCACCCAGGCCACATGGAGGCCGTGGGGACTCCAGTGAGCACAGCCACAGGAAAGGTGAGGAAGGAGACAGAGAACAGGGAGGGGCAAGAAAATTGTTTGTCTGCAGCAATGAAGGACCATTTTTGGAATAGCTGTGTGTCCTAATATGTTTTACTGAGATCAATGGAACAAATTTCTTTTTAAAAAATATTGTATTATTGAGGCTGAGGCAAGGAAATTGCCTAAGCCCAGGAGTTGGAGGTTGCTGTGATGCCACGGCACTCTACTGTGGGCTGTAAGGTGAAACTCTGTCTCTACAAAAAAAAAAGAAAAGAAAATAGTGTATTATTTTCTGATTATAAAAGAAGTACATATACATTGAGGTAAATTGAAAAAATGTAGGAAGATAGAACAGAATAAAAGTTGCCCATTATCTCACTCCCTGGAGATAATTCTTATTAATATTTCTGATTATTAATGCACATATACACAATGGGAATTTTGGTCAAATGTCACTTGTGCATTGCTAAGGCTGCCATCTCATATTTGTGGGTTGGCAGCTTAGATTTTTTTGGGCATAGGGAACAGAAATTCTCTCATTCTGGAACAGGGTTTGGGTTTCAGGTTATGTTACATAGAATAGGTGAAGTTATGCTGGGATGTCCAAATGACCCTGAAATCCTAAATGTTTACCTCTTGTATACATCAGAGGTCCACTGTGAACTGAAGTATTGTAGGGTTAAGGGAACTCTGCTTGTCACTTAGCATCTCTGGGAAGGTTGGAATGCCACTGGCCACTGAGGGGGAAAGAAATGGAGGCCGGGAAGTGACACGCAGCATCGTTTTCTCACAGCCTAGTAGCAGAGCTGTCACACGGCCATGCTTGGCTGGCAAGAGCAGAGGAGCAAAAAACATTTGGTGAGCCATACATTTGTACAGGTCCAGGCCCGAGGCCACAGAGTCATTTGCCATGTAGAGTCAAGTGTGTGTGGACTGTGCACTAGTGGACACCAGGAGCCCTAAGGCCAGGATCTGGAGGGCACAGCAGCTGTCTCAGGGCCCCTCTCATGGTCTATGGTCTACCTGTCTGCTTCCTGGCTCTGGTGAGCCTAGTGACCACCCACTTTGTGTTCCCAAGACCCAGAAAGTGGCAGTTAGATTGGCTTGACTGCAGCCATGGCGTACAGAACTTTCTGTAGATCACTTCAGGCCATGGGCCAACATTTGAACCAGGCACCTGCAGACAATTGCTACGATGTGGAGAGGCCTGTGGCAGAGCAGTGGCACTCGGGGAGGCTGGGAGTTGAAGACGTGGGAGAAAAAGGCCCACCTTTCTCTTTCTCTCATGGACGGGTGGGACTGGAAACAGAGGCCCCCATTTCGGCAGTCCCCCAAAGTACCCAGCCGGTCGGGCAGCAGTGCCTGCATCGCGGCTGGGGCACCCTCTCCTCCGCGTGGTTGCAGGCCCGGGGCTCAGGCTCGCAGCGGCCACGTGGCTTCTGAGCGTCCACGCCACAGCCGGGTGCGCACAGCAGCCGGCGCGCTGCTGGGTTCCTGTGGGCTTCCCGGCCAGGTCTCCTCCAGCTGAGACTGGGCCTGCAGGGGAGTCTGGCGCCTGGTCTGAATGCCTTCTCCAAAGCGGCTCAGTGTACCAGCTGTCGGACTCCGTGGAAAAGGTGTCAGTGGAAGGCAGAGAGTAAGCCCCGGAGGGGCGCGGGGTGCTGGCTGCGTCCTTCCAACAGATGGCCGACCGTCGGCCCTGCAGGCATTGGACCTGCAGCCCTTGGGAAGCTCTGCCCTGCCTCTGCCCCTGCGGCTGCCGTCGGGCGAGGCTCCGCCAGGTGCTTCCCTGTGGCAGATAGGGAGGCGCTGCCCCTGCGTTTGGGCACCATCCCGGTGCCACAACGGGCTCCCTGGCACACGGGCCCAGCACTTGGAAGTGAAAAGAGGTGATTCATTCTCCAAAATGGGTGAAAAATCCAAGGCAGGTGAAACTTGTACTGGATAATCAAGTATATACAGTATGAAGCATCTTTTGTTTATCCCATGAGAGGAAAAGTCATAACAATTTTTGCCAGGCCTCTTATTGCTTTTTTCATGGATGTCTGGATTTTCCCATGAGCAGTGGCCCCATGGGCTGAGCCAAGCTCCATCTGCGGTTTTCTTCTGCCCTCACCCCTCCTTTCCTGAAGTGTGTTGGTGCAGTGCCCACTGCCTGCAGGGTGGAGTAGGGGCCGTCGCCCGGTCGAGGTCCTCTGTGTGGGCTCTGTGCAAACCAGTAGGTTCAGGCCTCCGGCTCTGCCCTTCTGGGGCTGGGTGGGCACAGGCCCCAGCACACTGCAGATGGGCTCTCAGCGTCTCACTTCTTCCCATTCTCTTGATAGAAAGGCTCTAATTACACTCCTCCATCCATAGATTCTTGAGAGCTGGAGGTCTTTGGGGTCTCCGCTGGTGGGCCATGCAACTAGAGAATACTGATTTCTGTCCTCTCCGCCTTTTCAGAGATGATTCTTCCAGTGACAAACTCCCCGGGTACTACTGCCCATTTGTGAGTTTATGGCTTGACTGGTTTTGTGAGCAGAGCAACCAGAGGGCATGAGCGTTTTAATCATAGCAATGTCTGCTTTATGGAAGTGCCCACATGACAGACATGCTTCCCCCCGCAGACCTCCCTCCACCTCATGAGGGGCATTTGAATGCTGCTTTTCCCGGTAATTCCCGAAGGCCAGTCACGTAGGAACAGACGTTTGTCTCTGTGTGAAATCACCTCTTCTCCACAAAGTGTGACTCCAGGCAGAATTCTCCCAAATACAAGCATAGAGAGGATATGGAACCTAATTTTTCTTTTTTAGGTTCAGTCTTTTACCTGGTAAGAGGGTCCCGATTTGATAGGAAAGGGCACTGAAGAAAAATCTTTCTTGGAGTCAAAGGAGGAGGGGGAAGGTCACTCACAAAAGTCTGTTGGTTTTTACCTTATATTTAAGTTTCATTTATTTTCTGTTCTGGCTCATGCAGGTGATTTCAGTTTTAGTACAATCAATATTAAATTAAAAAAAAGTCAGACAACTAAAATAAGAAAGAAACGTGTTGTCCTTCCACTAACCCCTGCCATTTATAATACCTGAATTACTTCTACATAAAAATCTTAGTAATGGTAAGAAAGCCAGCCTTGTGGAAATGGATTCTAGTTTTAAAGCATCACTGGTACTTCCCTCTCATGGCAAAGGAGGCCCTGGAGTCCCAGAATCTGGAGTTTTCAGACCTAGAAGATATCCTTGAATGCTCACGTGCCCCAAAGGGGCACCTGAGCAAAGGAGTGAGGTGAACTTTAATGCTTTCCAGAAGGGGATTAAATGGCTTCAGAGAGCAGTGAAATTGCCACTTGCCCTTACCCCTGCAAGGAAATACAGAAAAGATTTGGGATTGTCTCCAGGAGAGCTGTCTCCACAAAAGGAACTTTTATTACAGTTCTATTCAGAGCTCCATTTTGATCAATCAGGCTGGGTTTGTGTCCTTGCCTTGAGAGCAGGTATATGATTACACTGGAGGTTTTGTGCTCTTCCTGGAACCCATGCAGGGTATTGTACATGAATTCTCAAACTTCTAAAGGCTCCAGTTAAAAAACTGGAATACTCATACTCAGCCTATCACTAATTGGGCCCCTGTTCCTGGTACTTTGGTAATGGGTTGTCCATACTTGGGCATTGTCATTAACATCTTACAGGTAGGGAGACTTGAGATAGTAGGTAATTACATAAGGTCATGCAGTTTGTAAGAGGTGGAGCCACTGTGGGAACCCCAGGGTGTCAGATTCCTAACCCACGCTATGTGTCTGGCAGGGCAAAACAATCTTCGCTGTAAGTTTCTTCAAAAGTTCGGAGTGAGAACAGAGATTAAGGAGGGCATGGAGTTAGAGTAACAATGCGGTAAAAGGTAATGTAGGATATTTCCAGGGAGAGGACAGATACGAGGGATACAAAGGTCTGGACGTGAGGTTTTTGTACTTTTGTCAAAAATGCAGTTGGAACTTCTGCCACTTTGATTAAAATATTTGTTCATGTAACTAAAATTTCTATTTCTCTCTTCCCTGTATATAGAGCTCCATGTCAACACCATCTTTGGTAGTACCAAGTTTTACCTGCATTCTTGGCATAATATTCTATGAACTCAAGGTGGAAAAAGTTTCCTGCAAGTACATATTTTTTTTTTTTTTTGAGTTTCAGGTGCTAATTAATTGCACTGCATATGAGGGTATGATGATTAGAGAATATAAGGTTGCGTTTAAGTACTCTTGTCCACTTCATTGTCAATGTTCTAGTTTTTCCTTAAAAGTATATCTGACTGATAGGCTTTTTAAATGGCAGCCTGACAGAATTTTTGCTTTTCTGGGATTCTCACTGTTCACATCATGAGTGAAGGTAAATTAATAGCTTGTTAAATCTGATGTTCCTTCTGCTACCTCCTGCTGCAAATTTTGATTTCCTTAATTTCATATCAGAGTTACAGGGAGCTGGCAGGCACACAACCATGATTGTAACGTGGGACATATGATCTGACTCCAGATTTTGTCTGCTTTGGGAGGCAGTGAGAAAGGTGAGGGAGGCCTGCATTCCTGAGAAAATGAACTTTATGGCATGCCGCCACGGGAAAGTGGCTGGTGTGATTCCCACGGTCACTGGACGGATCCACTCCAGATCAGCTACTAATACTGAAAGGGGTAAATATGCACAGTCATCAGAAAAATCACTAGGCATTTGAGAAGAAGCAGGAGTTGCTAAAGAAAGAGATGTAGCTGATTATCAGAGTTATTGCTTCAGAGAAAGATAATTAATAGCAGAAATTAAGAGAATGAAAGGAAATCCAGGTAGCATCCTCCTTGAGCACCACGAATACGTGGCATTCATAAAAAAAGAGCAGGTTACCATAAATAGGGGAAATAAGAGCAAGAAGGATACTTAGGCATTTAAAAATCTCAGAAATTAAAAACCCACTAAAATAATTTTACTTCTTTGTGTTGTTACTTACAAAGTCATATTTTCTGTAATATGTATTCTTCTTAGAGTTAAGACACTCCTGTAAAGATTATTGGAAGATTTAAATCCTTGGGGTTCATTTCTTTTCTATTTTATTTTTTAAAATTTATTTTTATTTGACATATGTTTTTACTATCCCTGTAATTTAGCTTTTGATTTATAAATTCTTATCAATTGACAAAAGTTGTTTTATTTATCAATTATATTTTTACCTACTGTGAGCTGCAACCTCACTGGCCTTATGTATCAATATGTTAAAAATAAAAACAAAGCATAAAAATGCCTTTTTCTGACTCCAAATTCATATGCCTTTTGTCTTTCTTTAGTTGAGTTGTCAGGAAACAATAGTGTTCTGGAACTAGATCCTGAAAACATTAACAAATCTTCAGGGCAGGAAATATTATGGGTATTCCATAATTAAATATATAGAATAAAACAGCACTCTTGATGTATTTGCTATTTTGATGGCAAAGGAAATTTGATTCTGACCAAGAAATCACTGTCAAAAGAATTATAGTTTAAGTAAGTAGGTGCATTTTCCACTTTGAGGAATAAAATAAGCTAAAAAATTAAAAAGAGATCATCTTACACTATTTCACTTAAAATCTACAAACAACTATTCTTAATATTCTTTTCTTTGCCAATTTTAAAGCAAGTAGAACAGAATCCAAGATGAAAAACTGCAGCATAACAGAAAAAACAGTGAGAATGAATGCTCTCTGGGAATTGCAGATAATACAAGGATGACAGACAGGGATGATGGGGCAGCCTGCAAGTTGAACAGAAATCGATAACACAGTCCTGTTACTGTGACAGGGAACACTGTGTGAGGACAGACAAAAGTACAGCGAGTGGAAAACAGGGGCTCTTTGTTCACTCTAGATGCTGAACTGTAAAGTGCTGTCTCCATTTATTTAATGGAATACTGAGACCTGTGGGCAGGGAGGGGTGTCTGAGAAGATCAACATAAGCACGCTTTAGAAGAACCTTAAAAATACAAGAAATAATTCACTGCCTCAAAACATAATTAGCATAAAGGATGTAAGGAAGCAAAAATAAACCAAAAAGCCAAAGAACATTAAAAGGGTTGTATTTATTTGATAGGAAAAAGGAAGAAAGGCTAATTCTTTAGCTACACGCAAACTTATGGCAGTGCCTTAGCTTGACGTGGGGGCCAGTTTTCTCCACATGAGAGCCACAGAGTGGGGCTAAAATTACAACAGGGCAGATGCTGGCATGAAAGGTCATGTCCTGTGTGATGTTGAGTTATTAGACACTGATATGGGTAAGTAGGGAGATTGTGGGATTTCTTTTTTGTGTGTGTGTGGTTTTTGGCTGGGGCTGGGTTTGAACCTGCCACCTCTGGCATATGGGGCCAGCACCCTACTCCTCTGAGCCACAGGTGCCGCCTGAGATTGTGGAATTTTTTAAAGAGTTAAACAAGAGGAGTGAAGAAAAGAGGGAGTGAAGAGGGAGAAAGAGAAGCAGCAGAGAATTATTGATGTCAGTATTTATCTGGAATAGAAACCAATCCCTCAAACAAAGGCTTCACTCTGCTGATTTTTCATAAAGAGTTCAGTCACATAAGACTATCCTCCTTGGGGTGCCTTAGAGAAGGGGCCAGGTGACCTCTTATGTGTGTGCACCTGAGTGTCCAGTTGTCTCCAGGAAGCCAAGAGAAGCAGAGGGAGGGGACTGAGGCAGGAAGAAAGGGATGGCTGTGCTGAGGATGAGGAGCAGCGTGGGGAGGCCTGCCGCAGCCAGGGCCAAGGGCAGGGATGGGCCCAGGCTGCTCTCTAGCTCAGCCCACAGGGACCCCACCTGTTGTCTCCATAACTCCTACCCAAATCCAAGGAGCTCTAACCTGGTTATGTGGACACAGGCTGCACGTTTATCTTAGTATTCCCAGCACAAAGAACTGTGAATGCCCACGTGAGGGGCTGCTGCCTCACTGTGCTCGGCCATGACACCCATTCGAGAATGCTAGTTTAGATGTGGCCACATTAAAAAATTAAAAAGGAAATTAATCTTAGTAACACATTTTACTTAACTCAAAATATCTAAGCAATTATCATTGAAATATGTAATCAATTTGAAAGTTATTGGTGGGCTATTTTAACTTTTTTGTACTAAGTCTTACCATACATATCAACACAGACTAGCTACATTTCAAGTTCTCAGTAGCCTCATGTGGCTGCTGTATTAAATGGTACAGCTTTGTAGTCTAGCTGTATTTATATTTTAATTTTTATAAATATATTGCCTGAAAAATAAAATTATGTTCTAAAATGAGTTAGTAACAATTCTCATTTTATGAAATGATGGTCTCTATTTTCCTATTTAATTACCTGAGATTTCTTAATAATTATTTATATATAAAACTAGTAGCATTCCCAATCATTATTTTTTGCAAAATTTCAGTATGTGCAGTTGTACTTCAACTGATTGAATTTTAAGGGAACAGACTTGGGATCAAAGAAAGTATCATCACTGAGCCCAAAAGGGCCTTGTGCCTGCAGGATTCTTTAATCCAATCAAGCAAGTCTTCCTGCCCACATAAAAGAATAGCTTCAAAAATAATTTTATTGAGGGGGCTGAGCAAGATGGCCCACTGGAAGCAGCTTCTGAAAGAGGCTCCTGTCCAAAAGGAAAGATAACCTCCAGAAACTGCCCAATTAAGCTGAAGACTGGGAGCCCAGCTGAGAGAGAGAAGTGATAACTGCAGGTCACCTCTGCTGAGGCAAGCTATGACTCCAAGAAAGCAAGCTTCAGGTATGAAATTCATCTGAAAGGAAAAGTGTCCATCCCCTCGCCCAAGAAAGCTGTGGTTTTTTTGTTTTGCTGTTCCCTTTCTTTTTTCTCTTTGTTTGCTACTGCAGGTTTTCTACAGACAAGTAGTGAACTGTGGACCTCTTGTCTCAACCCACGGAAGTGTGCTGTGGGAAGTGGAATCTGCTTCCTCAGAGTGACCTTGCTGTGACTCTGAACACTCTCTTGCTAGGCAGAAAAACTGAATTAAAGTTTTCTCCACCATTCTGAACTTACAGTACACCTTTCCCACCTTACCTGACAAACCAGAAGCCTAACCCTGCTGAGACTGAGGGAGGAAGTTCTTGAGCAGCATTCTCCGGCCCTGCCTGCCAGACCAAGCACCCCACTGGCAAAAGACTCTGGGGGCCATGGCGAGCCTCCTTTCCCCCAGCCAGGGAATCCACTGGGCTTCTGCAGGTCCACACCTGGCCAGGGACTCCACCGGTGACTGCGCGGTCCCATGCTCTGTGACCGCCCGGCCATCGCGGGTCTCCTGCTGGCCAGGGACTCCCCTGGCGACCATAGGGCCTCTGCAGGCCTGCCTCTGAACAGGGACTACCCCGGCAAATGCATGGGCCCATGCCTGGTACCCGCAGAAACTCCGCAGGCCTGCCTCTGGCCAGGAACTCCCCCGGCGACTGCACAGCCCTGCGCTCCAGGCCTGCTGGGCTTCCACAGGTAGGCCTTCTGCCAGGAACTCTGCCGGTGACCACGCAGCTCCATGCCCCACACCCTCCATACCTTTGCAGGTCTGCCCTTGACCAGGGACTCCCCCTGCAAATGCACAGGCCCATGCACTGTGTCCACTGGGCCTCCCCAAAGTGGAGTCCCTTTGGCCAAGGACTCCACTGGTGACTGCACGGCCCTGCACCCCATGCCTGCTGAACCTCAGCATGCCTGCCTCCCACCAGGGACTCCAGAAGCTGCGCAACCCTTGTCCTCCTTCCTGTACCCTCCTTACCTCTGCACTGGCCCTGCCCATCTGGCCAGGGACTCTGGAAGCTGCGAGACTGGGGTTCTCCCTCCGGAGTCCTGGCTCTGCATGGAGCCCTCCTCCTGGCCAGAGACTGCAGGAGCTGTGGGCTCTCTTTGCCAAAGTTACTGGGTGCCTGGCACTACCAGAACCGTGTGCACCATCCCCCACCCTGCTGCTGGATCCGGGGGTGCCACACTCTGGAGCTGCTCCCACAGCCAGAACTCCCTGACTGGGGCAGTCCCAGAGGAGCTACACAGGGTCACTCCCTACAAAGTTCCAACAACAATAGAATGATCCCGCTGGGGTCTAATCTTGGAGAGATACCTCCCCAACTCTGAGGATGGCCAGAGGCAATGGTGAAAAACAATCATGGGGCAGAATCAATAGAAAAACTCTGGCAATATGAATAATCAGAGTAGATCAACTTCTGTGAGCAATGACAAGGCAGACACAGCACAAGATTCCATGCATAAACAAATGGCTAAGAGGTCAGAATTTGAATTCAGAATCTGGATAGCAAATAAGATCAACAGAACGGAGGAAAAGATGGAATTAGAATTTCAAGCAGTAATCCAAAAGATATCTCAAGAATTCAATGAATTCGAAGACAAAATCACCAAAGATTCACCAAAGATTTTGACACATTGAGACAAGAAGTTGCAGCCCTCAAAGTACTAGAAATACAGTAGAATCCCTAAGTAACAGAATGGAGCAAGCCAAAGAAAGGATTTCTGACATTGAAGACAAAGCTTTCGAATGCTCCCAAACCTTCAAAGAGGAAGAGAAATGGAAGGCAAAAACAGATCACTCTCTCACAAAGCCCTCAAATAATTCAAAGAGAACCAATATTCACCTCATAGGGATCTCCAAAAATGACGAAGCAACTCCACAAGACAAAGAGTCTCTTCTTCATGAGATTATGAAAGAGAACTTTGCAGACATTCCAAGAGACTCTAAAATTCAGAGAGCAGACAGTTTCAGAACTCCAGTACAACTCAACTGGAGTAAGACATCCCCCAGACACATCATAATCAATTTCACTAAAGTTAATATGAAGGCGAAAATTCTGAAAGCAGCCTGTTGTAAGAAAACCATAACCTACAAAGGGAAGAACATTAGAATAACTACAGATCTCTCTGCTGAAACCTTTCAAGCTAGAAGAGGGTGGTCATCGACTTTTAATCTCCTAAAACAAAATAATTTCAACCCAGGATCCTGTATCCAGTGAAACTGAGTTGCATTTATGATGGAGAAATTAAATACTTTAATGACATCCACATGTTGAATAAATTTGCCATAACTAAACCAGCTCTCCAGGATCTTCCATAATGACCAGTGTAATCCTCCACCACAAAAGTAAACCCACTCAGAAACATTTGTTCAAATTCCAACTTCCACAGTTGCAAAAGGATTAAAAATGTTCACTGGACTTTCAAAAGGCTTATCAATATTCTCAATTAATGTGAATGGTTTAAATTGTCCTCTAAAGAGGCACAGGTTGGATGACTGGATACAAAAACTCAGCCCAGATATCTGCTGCATACAAGAATCTCATCTTACCTTAAAAGATAAATATAGACTCAAGGTGAAGGGATGGTCATCTATACTCCAGGCAAATGGAAAGCAGAAGAAAGCAGGTGTTGCAATCCTATTCGCAGATACAATAGGCTTTAAAGAAACAAAAATAAAGAAGGATAAGGATGGACGCTTCATATTTGTTAAAGATAATACTCAATATGATGAGATTTCAATTATTAATATTTATGCACCCAAACAGAATGCGCCTCAATTTATAAGAGAAACTCTAACAGACATGAGCAAGTTGATTACTGCCAGGTCCATAGTAGTTGGAGATTTTAACACCCATTTAGCCATGCTGGATAGATACTCCAAAAAGAAGCTAAGCAAAGAAATTTTAGATTTAAACTTAACCATTCAACATCTGGATTTAACAGATATCTATAGAACATTTCATCCCAACAAAATTGAATACATGTTCTTCTCATCAGCCCACAAAACATACTCCAAAATCGATCACATACTAGGTCGCAAGTCTAACCTCAGCAAATTTAAAAAACAGAAATTATTCCTTGCATCTTCTCAGATCATCATGGAATAAAAGTTGAACTCAATAACAACAGGAATCTGCATACTCATACAAAATCATGGAAGCTGAATAACCTTATTCTGAATGATAGATGGATCATAGATGAGATTAAGAAGGAAATTACCAAATTTTTGGAACAAAATGACAATGAAGACATGAATTATCAGAACCTCTGGGATACTGCAAATGCAATCCTAAGAGGGAAATTTATAGCACTGCAAGCCTTCCTCAAGGAAATGGAAAGAGAGGAAGTTAACAACTTAATGGGACATCTCAAGCAACTGGAGAAGGAAGAATATTCCAACCCCAAACACAGCAGAAGAAAAGAAATAACCAAAATTAGAGCAGAATTAAATGAAATTGAAAACAAAAGAAT
>CAUYRH010018269.1:0-19196 GCA_963574655.1 Perodicticus potto
CTCACAAAGTAATGAGAAAGTCTCTTGAATGTTATTGCAATCAGGTTGATGAAAATATCTCTGATTGTATCTGAAGCCCGTACACTGTACCCCATGACTGAATTATTGTACACAGATATGATTCAATAAAAAAAAAAAAAAAAGAAAAAAAAAACACAAGGTACAGAAACCCTGCCTATGGTATACTTCTCTCTGTCTACAAGGGGGGTGGAGAGCAGACATATCTGTTTGCTACATTGATGGAAAATATCTCAGGAAGGACCCAGAAGAAACCAGTAACATTTGTTCCTCCAGAGAGAGGAACTCGGGACAGGGGAATGACATTTCATCATATGCCCTTTAGCATCTTTTCCATTGTAAACAGTACAAATATATTCTAATGCAAAAGTTAACATACAAATTAGGTTTTAGGAAAAAAAAACTAGTACATGTTCATTAAAGAGAAAAGTTGGGGCTGGGCACGGTGGCTCATACCTGTAACCCTAGCACTCTGTGAGGCTGGGGCACAATGATTCCTTGAGTTCAGGAGTTCAAGACCAGCCTGAGCCAAGAGTGAGATTCCCATCTCTACTAAAAATAGAAAAACTAGGCTCGGCGCCTGTGGCTCAATGGGCTAAGGTGCCAGCCACGTACACCTGAGCTGGTGGGTTCGAATCCAGCCCAAGCCCGCCAAACAACAATGACGGCTGCAACCAAAAAATGGCCGGGCGTTGCTGTGGGTGCCTGTAGTCCCAGCTACTTGGGAGGTGGAAGCAGGAGACTCGCTTGAGCCCAGGAATTGGAGGTTGCTGTGAGCTGTGATGCCACAGCACTCTACCCAGGGTGACAGCTTGAGGCTCTGTCTCAAAAAAAAAAAGAATAACTAGCTGGGCATGGTGATGCATGCCTGTTGTCCCAGCTACTCAGGAAGCTGAGGCAAGAGGATCACTTCAGCCTAGGAGTTTGAGGTTGCTATGAGCTAGGCTGATGCCATGGCTCTAGCCTGGGCAACAGAGTGAGACTCTATCAATAAATAAACAAATTTAAAAAAAACATTTTTTTTTTTTTGAGACAGAGTCTCACTTTGTCACCCTCGATAGAATGCCGTGGCATCACAGCTCACAGCAACCTCAAACTCCTGGGCTCAAGTGATTCTCTTGTCTCAGTCTCCCGAACAGCTGAGACTATAGGTGCCCACCACAATGCCTGGCTATTTTTAGAGATGGGGGTCTCACTCTTGCTCAGGCTGGTCTTGAACCTGTAAGCTCAGGCAATCCACCTGCCTCGGCCTCCCGAAGTGCTAGGATTACAAGAATGAACCACCGTGCCCGGCCCTCAGATAAAAATTTATAAAGAAGAAAAAAGCTGGACGGCACCCGTAGCTCAGTGGGTAAGGTGCCAGCCACATACACCCAGGCTGGCACGTCTGAACCCGGTCTCGACCAGCTAAAGAACAATGACAACTGCAAGAAAAAAACAACCAGGTGTTATGGTGAGTGCCTGTAGTCCCAGCTACTTGTGAGGCTGAGGCAAGAGAATCATTTAAGCCCAACAGTTTGAGGTTGCTGTGAGCTGTGACACCACAGCACTCTACTGAGGGCAACATAGTGACACTCTGTCTCAAAAAAAAAAAGCTGGGGCTCAGCGCCTGTGGCTCAATGGGCTAGGGCGCTAGCCACGCATACCTGAGCTGGCGAGTTTGAATCCAGCCTGGACCCGCCAAACAACAATGACGGTTGCAACCAAAAAACAGCCGGGCGTTGTGGTGGGCGCCTGTGGTCCCAGCTACTTGGAAGGCAGAGGCAAGAGACTCGCTCAAGCCTAGGAATTGGAGGCTGCTGTCAGCTGTGATGCCACAGCCTCTAGCCAGGGTGACAGTTTGAGGCTCTGTCTCAAAAAAAAAAAAAAAAAAAAGCTGGGAGGCTCGGCGCCTGTGGTTCAACGGACTAAGGCGCCAGACACGTATACCTGAGCTGGCAGGTTCAAATCCAGCCTGGGCCCGCCAGACAACAATGACGGCTGTAACCAAAATATGGCCGGGCGTTGTGGCGGGTGCCTGTAGTCCCAGCTACTTGGGAGGCAGAGGCAGGAGACTCGCTTGAACCCAGGAATTGGAGATTGCTGTGAGCTGTGATGCTACAGCACTCTACCCAGGGTGACAGCTTGAGGCTCTGTCTCAAAAAAAAAAAAAAAAAAATGACAACTGCAACAAAAAAGTAGCCAGGCATTGTGGCAGGTGCCTATAGTCCCAGCTACTTGGGAAGCTGAGGCAAGAGAATTACTTAAGCCCAAGAGTTTGAGGTTGCTGTGAGCTGTGACACCACAGTACTCTACCAAGGGTGACAGAATGAGACTCTGTCTCAAATAAATAAATAAATAAATAAATAAATAAATAAATAAATAAATAAAATAAAAATCACCCAGACCTCTTTATTGGGACTGGAGTGATGGATACACAATTCTCTTCATTTGTGGAAACCATCAGAACTGTATACCACAAAGAATGTACTTTATTATATGTGAAAAATTTTAAAATAATATTAATATTGGATTATGACCCATAGAAGAAATACCTGAGTCCAAACTGATAAAAGCAAATGACTAAATAAATGAGGGAAAAGGGACAGCCCTTCTACACAGAATTCTAATTACTATATTAAATGTAAAAGGAACGAGAGAAATAGAAAAGTCACCATCACAACAGCAGAATAATAACTATTGAATCAATGGATGCCAAAGAGTGGGCTGGGTGAAAGTTTAAGCTGAGAAAAGCTAATAGTCTCAAAGCATCTCTCCTCGCCCCTCACCAAGGTATTTATTAATTTAAAAGAAGAAAGTAGGCTCGGCACCTGTAGCTCAAGCAGCTAAGGCACCAGCCATGTACACCAGAGCTGCTAGGTTCAAATCCAGCCTGGGCCTGCCAAACAACAATAACTACAACCAAAAATTAGCCGGGCGTTGTAGTGAGTGCCTGTAGTCCCAGCTACTTCGGAGGGTGAGGCAAGAGAATCGCTTAAGCCCAGGAGTTGGAGGTTGTTGTGAGCTGTGATGCTACAGCACTCTACCCAGGGAGACAGCTTGAGGCTCTGTCTCAAAAAAGTAAATAAATAAATAAAAGAAGAAAGTAGTTGGCTCGGCGCCTGTGGCTCAATGGGCTAAGACGCCAGCCACGTACACCTGAGCTGGCGGGTTCAAATCCAGCCCAGGCCCGCCAAACAACAATGACGGCTGCAACCAAAAAATGGCCGGGCGTTGCGGTGGGCGCCTGTAGTCCCAGCTACTTGGGAGGCGGAGGCAGGAGACTCGCTTGAGCCCAGGAGTTGGAGGTTGCTGTGAGCTGTGATGCCACAGCACTCTATCCAGGGTGACAGCTTGAAGCTCTGTCTCAAAAAAAGAAAAAAAGAAAAGGAAAAAAGGAAAGCAGCAATTTTATAGTGGAGAAACCTGGCAGACGCCACCTTAACCAAGGGATTGAGGTGCCCATCACCAGTACTAATGAATGGATGCATGCACAAACAAGTGGGTGAAATTAATCTTGACGAGCTGGGAGTTGCAAGATTCTGGAATTTGGCGTCAGGAGACCTACATTCACATTTACTCCTGGCCCTTATCGGTGTGATCTTCAATCTGCTTTAAACGTTAATTTTCCTTAATTGGGGAAATGAGAGTGAGGCCTGTCATATTTAAGTATAGTGATGTAAAATCATGTGTTCTCCCTATGTAAGAAATGGGACCAGAAGAAAATATGATACCTAAGAGCATATGAAACCCCTTTGTACTATACAGACCAGACATGCATGAAGGGTACATCATTGCAGTGTCCTTCTCCTCACAGCTGAGGGGTGCCCTCCAAACTCCCCGACCAGTACTCCTCAAAAAATGAGTCGTGAGTTGTGATGGGCGCCTGTAGTCCCAGCTACTAGGGAGGCTGAGGCAAGAGAAGCGCTTAAGCCCAAGAGTTTGAGGTTACTGTGAGCAGGGACACCACAGCACTCTACCAAGAGTGACACAGTGAGACTTTGTCTCAAAAAAAAAGTGTGCAAAATAAACAAAACCAAAAAACAAACAAACAAACAAAAAGTGAGTCATGAAAGACAAGAAGACTGAACAGCCATGAGAACCAAATGCAATGTGGGATGCCCGGTTGCATCCTGGACCAGAAAATGGAAAAACTGGTCAAATCCAAATAAAGCCTGGAATTTACAGTCTTGTACTAATGTTAATTTCTTTGTTTTGATCATTGTGCTATCATTATGTAAGATGTTAATAATGGGTGAGGCTGAGTGAAGGGCAACTTTTCACTAAAGCTACGTCTACATAAAATTGCAAAACAAAAAATCCACCCAGAGACATTGTTCCTGGCATATTTTTTGGTCCCTCTTCTTGCACAGGGTGACATTTTATGCTCCACTTAAGGAGGGGCCAAAGAGGACACATGCTAAAGGTTTTACCTCTGCAGCCCAGGGCACCTGACATATAGCTTGGCTCAGCATGACTGGTTGGGGCAAGGTTACGTGACCCTTCAAAAAAGGACTCATTCGGCTCGGCACCCATAGCACAGTGGTTATGGCACCAGCCACGTACACTGAAGGTGGCAGGTTCAAACCTGGCCCAGGCCAGCTAAACAACAACTGCAACAAAAAATAGCCGGATGTTGTAGCGGGCACCTGTGGTCCCAGCTATTTGGGAGGCTGAGGCAAGAGAATCGCTTAAACCCCAGAGTTTGAGGTTACTGTGAGCTTGTGACCCCACAGCACTCCACCAAGGGTGACATAGTGAGACTCTGTCTCAAAGAAAATTTAAAAAAAGGACTCAGTCTTGCCAGGGTCCCTGAAGGTTGTGGCAGGTGCTTGTAGTCCCAGCTACTTAGGAAGTTGAGACAAGAGAATCACTTGAACCCAGGAGTCTGAGGTCACTATGAGCTAGGAAGATGCCATCACATTCTTGCCTGAACAACAGAGTGAGATTCTGTCTCAAAAAAGCAAAAAACAGGCTCAGCACGTGTGGCTCAACAGGCTAAGACGCCAGCCATGTACACCTGAGCTGGCGGGTTCGAGTCTAGCCCAGGCCGGCCAAACAACAATAACAGCTGCAACCAAAAAATGGCCAGGCGCCTGTAGTCCCAGCTACTTGGGAGGCGGAGGCAAGAGACTCGCTTGCGCCCAGGAGTTGGAGGTTGCTGTGAGCTGTGATGCCATGGCACTCTATCCAGGGTGACAGCTTGAGGCTCTGTCTCAAAAAAAAAAAAAGAGCAAAAAAAAAAAAGGACTTACTGGACAGTGCCCATCTGTTAGTAATACCTTCAAGGTCCCCTCAGCAGCTTTCAGACCAAGGTCACTTTCTTCTCTGGTGGCCAGCGGCTGAGCAAGGCAGTAGGATTAGGACATTCTGTCCAACAAAGTTCTCTTCTGAAAGGCAGTTGGACCTGGAGCTCTGCTAATGGTGCCCTCTGTCCAATCCCATCCCCTTCCCTTGCCCTCCTAACTCCATCTCAGTATCTGCTCCCCAGCGGACCTACACAGCAAGGTATTCCCTAAGTCTGCATGAATTGGTCACCAGTTATGGGTGACTAACCTAGGGATAATGGTCTCTGCCCCTTCTGGTACCTTTTTGTCCCCATTAGCTTGGTAAGCTTCCACGCAGGGGCTGGCAGCTGGTGCAGGGCAGGAGGCTGCTCTGGGATGCTCCCAGACCTTTCTATACTGCACACATGGTCCTGTGCCCATCCTCCCATTGGTCCTCACATGACAAATGCACGCTTCAAAGACCATGAGGACTGCATGGGAATCTGTGTGTGGCCTGATTCTTGAAGGAGAAGGTGGAGCTACCACCCTGGCAGGTTGTGGCGGGTGGGGAGAGCATGACAGTGGAAGTGAAGGTATCTGGCTGTAAAGGGTGGCTGAATGTTTGGGGACAGGCAGTGACTGTCACGTGGCCTGGCTGCAGGTTTGGGATGGATGCCAGGTAGGCAGGCTATGTCAGGCGCATCTATCTACCCACTGGGCCAAGGAAGTGGAGCAGGGGCCCAGGGAAACCTCTGTCTTGGCAGAGAATACTGGGAAGAGGGGGCTGATAGTTGGAAGTCTTCCAATGTGTGTGGTACTTCATGGAGCCAGGGCCAAGGGTAGAGAGGCTATGGCCCTGGTTTGGCTGACTGGCTGAACACAGAGATATGGAAGAGGAGCTGAGAAAGCCACTGGATAGTCACCTAAGTAAGGGTGGGAATGGGTAGCCAGGTAGCTGAGACCCCCAGGCCAAGTCTGTCACTCCCATATGCCAGTGGGAAGTGTCCCCTTTGGGTGCTAAGATCATCAGCTGCATCACAGCCATCTTTTCCAAATAGGCAGGAGTTCCAGAAGGGTCACTTCTCCTGGCCTTCCTTGGAGGGGAAAGGCAAGGAGTACCAGTGGGAAGGTGGCCTCCTGGCACTGGTGGAGGACATGGAAGAGACACTGCCTGCATAGGGCAGGCCCCAGAAGACCCTGTCCAGTCTTGAGCACTCAGCCTTGTTGGAGCCAACAGGATCTGTAAAACCATCCCCTGCAAGATAAATGCATAGTTAATACAATTTTAAATATATGTCTACACTGAAATAGCTACGAATGAAATGTCTTAATGTCTGGAATTTGCTTTAAAATATCCCTGGAGGGGGAGGGTTTATGTGGAGGCGAATAAAACCAGTCTCCAGTGGGTAACTATCTTTTTTTTTTTTTTTGAGTCAGAGTCTCAAGCTGTTACCCTGGGTAGAGTGCCATGGCATCACAGCTCACAGCAACCTCAAACTCTTGGGCTTAAGTGATTCTCTTGCCTCAGCCTCCCAAGGAGCTGGGACTACAGGCACCCGTCACAACGCCCAGTTATTTTTTTGGTTGCAGTTGTCATTATTGCTTAGCTGGCCCAGGCCTGGTTAGAACCCACCACCCTAGATGTATGTGGCCAGCACTCTGCCAACCAAGCTACAGACGCTGCCTCCAGTAGGTAACTATTAATGACAAGCAATGGGCCAGGCAACACAGCTCATGCCTATAATCCTAACACTCTGGGAGGCTAAGGTAGAAGGATTGATTTTGCTTAGGAGTTCAAGACCAGACTGAGCAAAACACTGTCTTTACTAACAATAGAAAAATTACCCAGACATTGTGGTGAGCACCTGCAGTCCCAGCTATTCAGGAGGCTGAGACAGAAGGATTGCTTAAACCCAGGAATTTCAGGGTATGAAGACATGATGGTACTCTAGCCTGGGGCAAGAGACTCTGCCTATAAATAAATAAATATATTAAAAACTAAAAACAAAAAATAAAGGCACATGATGGGTACATGGGAGGCTTTTAAAAATTCCCTTCTTTTTGTACATTTTTAATATTCCTTTGTTTAAAAAAATGAACGCCCCTATTATCAGTGCCTTTTGAATATCTCTGGACTATGACAATCCAGGCTCACTTTTTTTTTTTGAGACAGAGTCTCATTATGCTGCCCTCAGTAGAGTGCTGTGATGTCACAGCTCATGGCAACCTCAAACTCTTGGGCTTAAACAATTCTCTTGCCTCAGCCTCTCAAGTAGCTGGGACTGTAGTGGCCCAGCTGTTTTTTTGTTGCAGTTGTCATTGTTGTTTTAGCAGGCCCAGGCCAGGTTCAAACCCGCCAGCCTCAGTGTATGTGGCCAGCACCCTACCCACTGAAATACGGACACCACCACAGGCTCACTTTATTTTACAGAATTTCTTTCTCTTTGTAAATTATTTTATATTTTATTGGTTTTTTTATTTCATTTCATCATCATTTCACTTCACTTCACTTCATTTCTTTTCTTTTCAAGCTAGAAATGAAATTTCTGAATTTCATTTCACTTTATTGCCCAGGCTAGAGTGCGGTGGTGTCAAGCCTAGCTCACAGCAACCTCAAACTCCTAGGTGCGAGTGATCCTCCTGCCTCAGCCTCCCAAGTAGTTGGGAATACAGACTCCTGCCTCCATTTCTGGCTAATTTTTCTGTTTTTAGTAAAGACAGGGTCTGGCTCTTGCTCAGGCTGGTCTGGAACTACTGAGCTCAAGTGATTCTGCCACCTCAGCCTCCCAGAGTGCTAGGATTACACACATGAGCCACCACACTCAGCCTGTCTTTAAAACATTTTTAATTGTGGTAATATACAAATCCAAACCTCACCACCTCGACCATTTTTGGAGTGTACAGTTATTGTTTTAAGCACACTCTGGCTCGGCGCCTGTGGCTCAACGGGCTAAGGCGCTAGCTACGTACACCTAAGCTGGTGGGTTCGAATCCAGCCCCAGGCCCGCCAAACAACAATGGTGGCTGCAACCAAAAAATGGCTGGGCGTTGTGGCGGGCGTCTGTAGTCCCAGCTACTTGGGAGACAGAGGCAAGAGACTCGCTTGAGCCCAGGAATCGGAGGTTGCTGTGAGCTGTGATGCCACAGCACTCTATCCAGGGTGAGAGCTTGAGGCTCTGTCTCAAAAAAAAAAAAAAAATAAGCACACTCGTATTATCATGCAACCAATCTTTAGAGGGAGCTCTTTTCATCTCATCCCTATAGTTTGCAGTGACTTTCCCAGGCTTGTCCTTTCTGCCACCCAGCCATTAATAACTACAACTAAGGGATTAGAGGCCAGGAAGTCTACAGTCAAGTGCCCTGTTACCAACTGGAGTGGCTGGCCTAGACTTGGCTATGGGGCTGGTCTAGGTTTCTAGTGCCCATGATTGGGCCACTGGGGCTGTTCAGACTTCTGGGGCCTGAGCTTGCCCCAGGGCAGTCCTGGCTGCTTTATGGTTCCACCCCCGCCTCCTGCCTGGGCTGCCTGGGTCACCCCAGGGGACAGAGCAGAGAAAAGAAAGGCAGGAGGTGTAAACAAGGGCTCCCCCCCAGCTCTGCTGATTCAGGGAGAGCAGTCCAGGTCCTGAGTCCACTTTCACCCCAGTTATGAGGTCAGGGGATGCCAGGTTGGTGCAGGGTCCCACAGCTCCATCTGTAGCCATAACGTCCCTTCTGAGACACAGGTTAGAAAAATCTTGGAGGAACTGGCTGGAGCTAGGGTAGTTATCTGTTAGCCTGCTCTTTGCAAGGTCTGAAATCCTCAGATACTGCCTATCTAGCAATGCCCAGCTCCAGAGGAGAGAGGACAAGGAGTAAAGGGCACTGGGGGACACTCAGCTGTCAAGTCCCTGGACATGCCCAGGGGATCTTTCTGTTTCACAAATGAAGAATCCAAGGCTTGAAGGCCAGGCATGGTGGCTCATGCCTGTAATCTTAGCAGTCTGGGAAGCTGAGGTGGGAGGATCCCTTAAGGTCAGAAGTTCAAGATCAACCTGAGCCAGAGTGAGAAAAATAGAAAAAAATAGCCAGGTGTTATAGCCGGCAGCTGTTATAGTCCCAGCTACCAGAGAGGCTGAAGCAGGAAGATTGCTTGAGCCCAGGAATTTGAGGTTGCTGGGACAGAGGCTGATACAATAGCACTCTAGCGTAGAGTGAGACTTTTTCTTAAGAAAAGAAAAAAGGTGGCTCGGCGCCTGTGGCTCAATGGGCTAAGGCACCAGCCACATACACCTGAGCTGGCAGGTTCAAATCCAGCCTGGGCCTGCCAAACAATGACAGCTGCAACCAAAAAATGGCCAGGCGTTGTGGCGGGCGCCTGTAGTCCCAGCTACTTGGAAGGCAGAGGCAAGAGACTCGCTTAAGCCCAGGAATTGGAGGTTGCTGTGAGCTGTGATGCCACAGCACTCTATCCAGGGTGATAGCTTGAGGCTCTGTCTCAAAAAAAAAAAAAAAAAAAGGATTCCAGGCTCAGAAAGGTCACCAGGAAGTTACTGAATGGACTAAGAGCTGGGCCAACTTCCATCTTTCTTCATTCCCTCTTCCTTCAATTAGATCATGGCCATAGAACTGCTTTTTGGAGCTTGGAGCTTAGTATAGCCAACTGCTAGGCTCTGGAAGAGGCACAGTGGGAAGAGTCTGGATATGGGTTGGCCAGTACCTGTATACTCAGGTCTTATTGTCTCCTGGTGGTGACAGACAGGTGACCCACAGACAATGATGCCCTATGACAAGTGCCACCACAGTGAGGAAATGGAAAAAGCCTGGAGCAGCAGTGACAGCGGATGGGGTGATTAATTTTGCCTTGAGGGTGGAAGGAAGGTCCTGAGAGCGCCAGGTGCTCTTAATGGACGATCAGCCAACAACCAGCCACTTACCGATGAGGACACAAGAGCGAGGTGCAGGAAAGCAACCACAGAGCCTGAGCCTGAAGGAGTCACAGAACCAGTCTTGAAGCTGGGACTCAACCTCTCAGGCAGAGGACTATGGGGACAGTTTGCAGGCTACAAGGCTCCCTCTGGGGCAGAGTGGGGGCAGCTGAGCAGCAGGGAGTCCAGGCAGGACTGTCATAATAGTCAAGAAGAAAGGTCATGAGGCCAGAGGTTTTGGCCTGAGAGGTGAGGGAAATTCCTACTCACCTGGGTGGCTGCCCAGATGCCCGCACTCCCCAGACCGGAGAGATACACCCACAACAATGATGGAGGAGCTGGTGCAGGCAGCGCACACTCTCCCCAGCCACCTGAAGCAGGCTCCTCAGCAAGAATTCTGTCCTTCTGATAAACTTTCCCCACCGGGAGAAGAAAGGCCAATTAATATTTACAGACGCCTACCACTTGCCAGGCACTGTGCTGTGTGCTTGACTTTATAGATGCTAGGTTACTTAATCCTCCCCTTTTAGAGATGAGGAAACTGAGGTTCGGAGAGAGCAATTAAATTGTCCAAAGTCAGCCAATTCAGGAAGTAGGTGCATCCAGGGAGCTTGGTTTCACTTCCCCTGGCCTGGTGCCCTAAGTGCCTCACCCCTTGGCATCTGGGTGGTGTAGCTCTCATGCCAACTCCACAAGAATGTCAAGTCTGGGGGCAAGCAGCCCCAGGCAGTGGTGTCTGCCCCTGCAAGCCCAGCCATGTGAATACAGTTCACTGAATACAAGTCATGCACTCTCTTAATGTCCCCCCAACCCCACCCCATGCCCCAGGAGTCTGGCCTCTCTCATGCTGTCCTGCAAACATGGGGAAGGAAGAAAGAGGCCTGGCTTCCTACTAGCTTCTGACTCCCCGCCTCTGTCCAGCCCACCTTCTTCTACCAACAGCCTCAGCGAGGCAGATGGAGGACAGGGTCAAGGGGGCGAGGAGGAGTGCAGCTGACAGACTGAGCACTGGACTAAGCAGCAAGAGACCTAGCTTCCAAGCCCACCTTGCCAGGAACCAGCTCTGAGCTGTGTCTGCACCTGTTACTCCATCAGAGGAGGCTGCACCAAGGGCACCCAAGGGTCCAAGTACAGCTCCATGGTTCATGCATGACAATGAGCAGAGGAAGGCAGGAGGTGGCACTCTCTGGATTGAGGCTGCAGCCGCCCCTCCCTGGTGCAGCAGGTGCCCCCCAGCCTTGCCACTCCCCATCCAGCAACCTGAGCAAATTCAAAAGGCTCAGAGAAGCCAAGCAGGCAGTGCCCCAGGGAGACGCAGCCTGCCCAAGGCCAAAGGGGCTGGAGACCTGGGTTTTGTTTTGCTGAATGACATTTCTGTTAGAAGGATTGAGTGGAAAAAACACAAACTGTTCCTCCTCTGCTCTTACCCCAAAGTCAACATGGAAGACTTCTGTGACCACGCGTGTGGGGAGTTTTCCCTACACACCAGCTGAGTGTCCTCTCTTTCAATTCCAATTATCGACACAGAGATGATGTCAGATGTCACAGGGTGAGGGCTCAGCTCCCAGGACTGCTCCCACTTCTGATGACCATTACAAGCCCCAGAGTATTTTGCCTGTGCTTCTGAAATTGGACTTCCAGGGTGGCGCCTGAGGCTCATTGAGTAGGGCACCGGCCCCATATACCGAGGGTGGCGGGTTCAAACCCGGCCTCAGCCAAACAGCAACAAAAAAGTAGCCGGGTGTTGTGGCAGGCGCCTGTAGTCCCAGCTACTCGGGAGGCTGAGGCAAGACAATCGTCTAAGCCCAGGAGTTGGAGATTGCTGTGAGCTGTGACGTCACAGCACTCTACCGAAGGTGACAAAGTGAGACTCTATTACTAAAAAAAAAAAAAAAAATGAGGCTCGGCATCTGTGGCTCAACGGACTAAGGTGCCAGCCACGTACACCTGAGTTGGCGGGTTCGAATCCAGCCCGGGCCTGCCAAACAACAATGACGGCTGCAACCAAAAGGTGGCCGGGCGTTGTGGTGGGCGCCTATAGTCCCAACTGCTTGGGAGGCGGAGGCAGAAGACTAGCTTGAACCCAGAAGTTGAAGGTAGCTGTGAGCTATGATGCCACGGCACTCTATCCAGGGTGACAGCTTGAGGCTCTGTCTCAAAAAAAAAAAAAAAAATTAAATTGGAGTTCCCAAGCCTGGCTCCTCGAGTTTGATTAATTTGCTAAAGCAGCTCATAGAACTAAGGGAAACACTCACTTATGCTTATTGGTTTCTTATAAAGGATATTCCAAAGAATCTGAGTGAAAAGGTCCATAGGGTGAGATATGGTGGATGGGCAGAGCTTCCGAGCCCTCCCTGGAAGTTAGCACATCCAGGGACATCCACATGTCCAGCTGTCCAGAGGCTCTCCGAACCCTGCCCTTCTGGTTTTTTGTTTTGTTTTGTTTTTGTAGAGACAGACTCTCACTTTCTCGCCCTTGGTAGAGTGCCGTGGCGTCACACAGCTCACAGCAACCTCCAACTCCTGGGCTTAGGTGATTCTCCTGCCTTAGCCTCCCGATATAGCTGGGACCACAGGCGCCCGCCACAACGCCTGGCTATTTTTCTGTTTTGCAGTTCGGCCGAGGCCGGGTTTGAACCCGCCACCTTTGGTATAAGGGGCCGGCGCCCTACTCAATGAGCCACAGGCGCCGCCCCCTTCTGGGTTTTTATGAGGGCTTCATGACATGGGCATGACTGATTAAGCCACTGGCTACTGGCCATCAACCTAACTTTCAGCCCCTGCCATTGGTGAGGTTGGGGAGTGGGGCTGGAAGTCCTAACCTTCTACACCTTCATTGGTCTTTTTGGTGACCAGTTCCCATCCTGAAGCTGCCTAGTGGCTGCCAGCTACCAATCAGCTAATTAACATACGAAAGACACTGTTGTGGAGATTATAAAGGATTTTAGGAGTCTGTCTGCCAGAAAACTGGGATGAGGACTAAACTTACATTTCACATTATTGCTAGGATGGGTCCAAGCTGTTCTCCACCCTGCCCAAGCTCCCTGAGTGCCACAGCCACATTCTCTCTCTCTTTTTTTTTTTTTATTTGAGAGGATCCTTGCTAGAGTGCCATGGCCTCAGCCTAGCTCATAGCAACCTCAAACTCCTGGGTTCAGGTGATCCTCTTGCCTCTGTCTCCCAAGTAGCTGGGACTATAGGCCCCCACTGCCAAACCTAGCTAATTATTTCTATTTTTAGTAGAGACAGTCTTGCTCTTGCTCAAGCTGGTCTAGAACTCCGGAGCTCAAGCCTCCTCTGCCTCAGCCCCCCAGAGTGCTAGGATTATAGGCATGAGCCACACTGCTCAGCCTCAGCCACCTTCTGGGTGTTTGGTTCAGTCACAGCAACCCTCCCAGGAATAGGAAGGAGCTAGGGCTGTGGCCCCTGAATCTGAGTTTGCGTCAGAATTTAGCTACCACCCCCTCCTTTTTCTTTTCCTGCAATTTCTTACAAGTCAATTCTTACAGGTAGCTTCTTCTCACAAGCCATCCCATGAACATCTCCATCTCTTCCTCTCCCTGCTGTCCTTGCCCCTCTTGGCCTCATTTCTTTCAGGAGACTCCTGCAACCTGGCCACCCAGCCTGCACCACTTCACAGGCCTCCACATCCAGCTGGGCATTCAAGCTCCCCTCTCTTAACACCTCAGCGGCCCCCAGTGCTTATTTCTCTTGAAATGGTTTTCTCTCATGTGCCACCTTCACTCCTACTCCTTCACTGCCCTTTGCCACCCCACAGTAAGCTCATCTTCATCTGGACGTGTGTTGCCTTCTCCAGCCCTGCAACTGCTCCCCAGGCAGCACTGTCCTCTGTGGAAATGTCTCAAGGACCATCTCAAAAGCTACTTCTCCAGTAAGGCCCTTCCTTAGGTCTCCAAAATGGTCAAATGCTGTCCCAGTGAGTATCCCGACCAGACTGAGGGCTCCTAAGGAGCTGAGACGTGGGGTCACTATTAATGAGTTTTTGTAAACACATCCTCTGAAGTCTGCCACTTTGGTTGTTAGGAAATTGGTAAGGATAGCACAGAAGACAAAGGGTTGCAAACTGGTGGCCCATGGTCCACAAGTGTTGTAATTTTCTTTTTTTTGAGGTAAAATTTGCATAACATGGTTGTTGCCGTACACAGTGGTTACGTCGCCAGCCACGTACACAGAGGCGGGTGGCTTCAAACCTGGCCCAGGCCAGCTAAAGCAAGAATGACAACTGCAACCAAAAAAAAAAAAAAAAAATAGTCGGGCATTGTGGCAGGTGCCTGTAGTCCCAGTTACTTGGGAGGCTGAGGCAAAAGAATCACTTAAGCCCAAGAGTTTGAGGTTGCTGTGAGCTGGGATACCATAGCACTCTACCGAGGGTAACATACTGAAACTGTCTCAAAAAAAAAAAATTGCATAATAAAATTAGTTATTTTAAAGCATACAATTCAATGGTATTTAGTACATTCACAATGGTGTACAACCACCACCTTTACCTGGTTCCAAAACATTTTCCCCATCCCAAAAGGAAATCCCACATCCATTAAGCAATCACTCCTCATTTCTCCCTCCCCACGGTCTCCAGCACTAATCTGCTTTCTGACTATATGAATTTATTTCCTATAGTCTCCAGCACTAATCTGCTTTCTGTCTATATGAATTTATTTCTTTCCTACAAGGGAATTATAACATGTGGCCATTGTGTCTGGTTTATTTGGCATGTTTGGAGGTTCTATGTGTCAACATTTCACCCCTTTTTTATGGCTGAATAATATTTCACTGTGTGGATAGACCACATTTTGTTTATCCATTCATCCGTTGTTACTTTGGGTTGTCTGCACCGTTTGCTTGGTTGACTGCTGTGACCAGTACTCCTACCAACCTTTGTTTACTTGTTTGAGTACTTGTTTTAAATCCTTTTGGGTATATACCGAGGAATGGAATTGCTGGGTCATATGGTAACTACATTTAACTTTTCAAGGAAGAAAGGATGCTTTAATTTTTTGAATGTGAATACCTTTAGGTGTTTCTCTCTCTCCTCTCTCAGTTTCCAACTTTTCTGTTTGGTTCATTTACATTATTTTTCCGGCCCCCGAAGGCACCTGAATTTGCTATCCCTAGAAGGCTCCTCTGGCAAAAAACCCCCGAACAAAAAAACAAGCTTAGCGCCCAATTCCGCTGCTAACTAGCCAGAGACTTCAGGTAAGCTCTTCACTTCTCAAAGTACTCCTTTGGCTCAGCCTCAAAAGGGGGAAAGAATGCGTACCTGAGAGCAGGCAGCGATGATCGGGGCAGATGAACCCATCAAGCCCCTTTTGACGCTGTTCAATTCTGGAAACAGAAGCGGGCGAGGCCGGAGGAGCAGGAGGAGAAGGAGGCGGCGGCGGCGGCGGCGATCTGTCAGCCCTCTGGAGGTTCGGCCGCGCTCTGGGCGGCAGACCCCCGGGTCTGAGCCGGTGCGCACAGGTCGGCAGCCCCGCTGGGCGCGACCAGCAGGGGGGCTCGGGCTCCCGGACCTCGCGGCGCCTCGGCTAGTCTGGACTTGGCTGCGCGCCCCGGAACCGGGAGGAGCTCAGGTTGACATGCGGGTGGGTGGGGGCGCCCCGGGGGCACCCCGGCCCCGCCCCCGGCCCCGCCCCCCACATCCGGGGGCCGGGGCCGGGCGCTGGGCTCGCCGCGCGCCAGTGAGTCAGGCCGGGTTTTCCCTCCGCCTCTGGGGCAGGGGCGCGAGCGCCGCCGAGAGCGTCCCTCCCTCGCCAATCCGGCTCCGGCGCCCGCCCGCCCGCGTTTTCCCGGGCCCTGCCGCACGGCGGTTCGGATCCGGCTCGCAGTCTCGGCCGGAGCTGGCGTCTCGGAAGAGGGTTCAAATCCGCGCCAGGGAACTGCAGCGCGCGAGGGGTGCGGCTCCGCGGGCTGGCAAGCGCGACGCCAGCATGGTAAGTGGGGCGCGCGCTGGGCGTCCGGGGGTCGGGGACTGGACTTAGGAGATGGAGAAGGTTGCTGAGGTCCCTCCTTCCGGCGCCCTTGGCCAAGCCACAGCCCCTGCAGACCTAGGCTCAAGTCTGAGTGAGAAATGGACGGGGGTGGCAGGGTGCGGTGTGCGCCCAGGTGCCCCTGCTCCTGGACACCGAGCCACCGAGGCGACGGGTCGAGAACCGACCCCGACGCTTCGCTAGAGGGACAGTGGGCAGGTTACCTTCCTCTCCGCAACCCCTGCAGATGCGCTTTCCTAGGAGAGCGCGCGGGACCCCAGCGCCACAGCTGGGTGGGGCAGGCGTCCTTGGCGCGATAGAGTCTGACCTCCGCCTCCGCCCCCCTGCTCAGCGCTCCCTGGAGGACACGCGCCCCTACCCAGCCCCTTAGATAGCTCAAGGACCTCCCGCAGTTCTGGGGAATCCTCGCCTCGACTTCTGCCTACCTGGGGGCAATTCAGTAGGGATGCCGATCTCATCTGCCCTGCCGCTTCCTCTCCCCACTAGACCTTCCGCCTGTCCTTTCTCACCCCACTCCACTCCTTTCCTCCCCCAACCTCCTTCTCAGTCTGAGCTGCAGCTGAGGACCTGAGGACAGGAGACATTCCCAGCTCTTGGCCACAGCCTTTAACCAAAATGAGGGTGGCCTTAACCAAAATCAGGGCCCTGGTGTTGTCCAGAAAGGGGACTGGGATTTGTCTCCCACTAGGCACCCACCCCCACCCCAACCACATAGGAACAGAGCAGCCTGGGAGCAGAGGCAGCCAGCTGTCCTGGGCCCAGTGAGCAGCCTCCTCCCAGGGCCCTCCCAGGCAGGGCTCCTCTACCAACTGGTTGTGTGGGTGTGTATGTGCGAGACTGCGAATGCATGCGGCCAGCCTGCTCCTGACACCGCCTCTAGAGCTGGAGCTGGCGTGGGGCGCTTCCTCTCTCTCTTCCTGACCTGGGGGACAGACAGGAGGGATTCTAATCTCAGAGGACTGCAGTCCAAACCAGCCTGGTTGCACATGCCCTTGGGAGAAATGTGTCAAGGGCTGGGCAGACATTCATACACAGCGGTGTGTGCCCATGGAGGGAACCTGTGACCTTTGGCTGGGACAGTCTGGTGCAGTAGGGAGGACCTTGCCCAGGGAGTTGAGATTGCTCCTCATTGTGGGATCCGGGCCTCAGTTTCTCTGTTTGTAAATGTAGTGAGGGTAATTGTTCTGTTAGCCCCTTATAAGGCTATTGTGGAGATGAAATGAGATAATGAAAAGGAAAGGCTGAGAAAAACTGTAGAGTTCTGTGTGACTGTGAATGACTATATAGTGATACTAAGAACCACTCCTCAAGTGTCACTATGGGAGTTGGTATGCCAGCCCCTCTCTGGGCCCTCTAGCCCACTACCCCTTTTTCTGGAGCTGGGACATTCCAGTCCCATTCCTCAAGGGCAGCTGCAGACACACCCCTCAGCAAAGCTGATCTCCAGCAAGTGGCAGGACCCTCCCCTGGGGCCAGCCTGCATGGAGAATCCTGCCCTTGTGGGGGCTGGGGTGTCCCACTCCAGAGGAGATGCAGAGGGGGGTCAGAGGAGACGTGTAAGCCTGGAGAGCCTGTGTTCTCCCACACAGCTGAACATGACCTTCACCTCCTGGACCTCAGTTTCCTCTTCTGAAGTGGGGGATAACAAAACTCACCTGTGTGCTTTGTGGGGCAGGCACACTACTAGTAAAGCACCCACTACCAGGCAATGGGGATGCCTCTGCGTGTTCTCTTTCTCTTTGTTTCATGGTGAGAGCAACCTGTTTTCCCTCTGCACGCAAGGGTTGGTCCAAAAGAGATGGACCTCCAATGTTTTCAGTCTGTTGCTAGTCTTGGAGATGAGGGGAGGGCAGGAGTGAAGGGACCCTGTTAAGGCCAGCTGGAACCTATGGAGACTGTGGCTTGAGTGGCCCATCCCAGACCTAGCCAATTGGGTGGTGGTGGTGTTTTCAGCTATGGACAGGGAAGCCCAGGCACTCAGAGAAGACCCTTGGCTTCTTGCTCTGACTTACTAGTGAGGCTGTAAGGCATTTACTTCCCCCTCCCCCAAATTCTCTTCATCCCACCCTGCACAGCTGCCCTGGCCTGAACAGGCAGTCCCTGGGCTTCCAAGCAACGGGAAGGAATGTGTGTTGGGGAAGAGGAGTATGGACCCCTTTAATAAAAGGGACTATCCCCAGACTGAGACCTGGGCAGAAAGGAACCTTCTGAAAGCTAACCCCCCTTGGCTCTGCTGACAATACAGTCAGAGAAGTTACTGGGAGGGACAGAGGGAGGAGGGAGGGGGCCTCAGGAAAGACAAAGGGAAGGGGCTGAAGGCTCCCCCTTCCTTAAGCCTCCTAGCTGTTTGTGATGGTCAGTGCTACACTGCATTCACCACTAGCCACAGGCACACATGCACAGGTCTGCATCTATCCTGGGGACTGGAGAGGACCCTTGGGTATTCATGGTGGGGCACTCTTGTGTTATGTCTGTGTTTCTGTGCTGCTGGCTGGAACTGACAGGTAACACACTGTTATGGCCCATGCCACCTCTAGTTCAGGACCTCTCCGCTGGACCTGAGATGCTTGGTGGAATCCTGAGATGGGAAAATAAAAACTTGCCAAGGGGAATGTGGGGGCAGAGTGGTGTGTTTGAGATGATGTGGGTGCTTTTTGGCACCACTGCTGATATCCTCCCCGCCTTGGTCGTATAGCCCTTACAGTTCCTTTTGATGGCTGATGGTCTAGCTCAGTGGTTCTCAACCTGTGGGTCGCGACCCACAGGAACTGTATTTTTTTTTTTTTTGAGACAGAGCCTCAAGCTGTCACCTTGGGTAGAGTGCCGTGGCATCACAGCTCACAGCACGTGCGACCCACAGGAACTGTATTTTTTTGTTGTTGAGACAGAGCCTCAAGCTGTCACCCTGGGTAGAGTGCCGTGGCATCACAGCTCACAGCAACCTCCAATTCCTGGGCTCAAGCGAGTCTCCTGCCTCTGCCTCCCAAGTAGCTGGGACTGCAGGCGCCCGCCACAACGCC
>CAUYRH010018270.1:0-20007 GCA_963574655.1 Perodicticus potto
TTGTGGTGGGCGCCTGCAGTCCCAGCTACTTGGGAGGCAGAGGCAAGAGACTCGCTTGAGCCCAGGAATTGGAGGTTACTGTGAGCTGTGATGCCACAGCACTCTATCCAGGGTGACAGCTTGAGGCTCTGTCTCAAAAAAACAAAACAAAACAAAAAAAAAAGAACAACTGGTCTTATTCAGACATTTAGCAGGCTGTGGTTATTTCATTAATTTCATCTTTCTGTTTTGTATCTTTTAATTATCCCAGAGAACTGGAATTCTGCTGAATATTACTATTGGCAAGCTTGATGAATGTTGGAAATACTTTTCCTCTTTGTAGCTCTTCATTAGTCTCACTGGGCTGGGAAGGGGAGTTGCATGAAAAGAACTGTTGTCAGTTATCATTTTAAAAGAGTTTTGCATTTTCTTAGTTTTGTTGTTAATTAGCTTATCTTTAAGCTAATTATCTTTAAGCTAATTAACAGTATTCAGGATTATTAGCTTTATTTTGCAAATAAAGAAATAGAGACTGAGAATATAGATTTGCAGGGAGTCTCTTTTTCATGCTAAGAAATGAAATTATATTTTACCTGGGCCTCCCTGCTCATTACCTTTTTATTTCTTCCCTTCCTCGAGACAACCCATCATGCTGAGCCAATGCACAGTGAGTGTACTTTTGAAATGGTTTTATGTCTATGAGCACGGCACGGTGAGCCTGCAGGAATCATAATAATGTGTTGGGCATGTCTTTCAAGGTAGCTCAGCGTCTTCTTATCAGGACTTACGTCTCACAGGACATCAGACAAGGGAGGGAAGAAAGCATATTAGAGAATGAAACATTATATTATGGAAATTAGACTTTTGCATGGGGTTATCAAATGAACTTTAAGATTGAAGACTTTATGCTTTGGGAGTGTGATTTTTTTTTTCCCTTCATGGCTATGCTAGATGCATTAACATCATGTACGCATGGGCATCTGTCTGATGCCTTATTTTGTATTCTGTTTGGATAGTATATTCAGGGTCATCAAAAGACAGCAGTAAATGTACTATTTGTAATCTAAATTAACATCAATAAATATAGACCACTTAAGTGTGCTAGGTCAGCCTCTCTGATCTTATTTTACTAAACTGTAGGACAGGGACCACAGTGGCTGGGATTATGATTTTAAGAGGCTGAAGTTAGAGGATAGCTATCTTTGAATTAGTTACCTTTGGTCTATTTTTTAACCCATCTTAAAGACATTCATCTTTTGTATCAAAAGGAATTTAGCAAAAGAATATGTGTAGATTAGTGCAAACTCTTACTTTTTTAGAAAAGGTTAAACTTCATGTCCTTACATCTGTAGAGTCACTTCTGGATACAAAAGAAAGGGTCTTAAATAGTTTGCATTAACCAAATATAAGGAAGTTGAAGTTTCTTTGTATATTCTATAAATCATAGATCCTCATTGAATCATTTTATCTACTATAATGTTGTCTTTGATGCTTTGTAAGTCATTAGAAATAAACTCAAGTATTCTTATCATTAATATAGAGTAGACATTCTGTTAAAAAGAATAGAAGTATTCTTAGTCATTTATGCATGACAAAGACATTTCCCATTTCCTGTGCTTTTCCTGACCTCTGCCAGTATATTAGCACATCTATACACTTGCAGAATTCTAACTAGATCTTATCACAGATTGTGCATCTGTGGATTTAATGTTTTCAGGACTCAGCATCAGCAAAAGTAGGACAATTTTTTGGTTTTATATTCCATCTAAACACATTGACATTCTTAAGAAAGTCATTTAAACAAAAATCCCAACATCCAATACCCCAGTGAAAGAATGTCCAGTTGCATATATGACCAGATTATGGGAGATTTATCTTCAAGGTTACGAAAGTAGGGTGGCTTTAGGGAAAGCTGTGTTGCAATGTCAAGTGGAAAATGCTCGTTTATTTGGAACTCATGCAGTGTTGTTTATACTGAAATACATCAATGTACATGTATGTGCTCATCTGCTATTTTTTGTCTTTTAAAAGTCGTGGACAAAAGCATTGTAACAAAGCCTTTTTTTTTCTTAATTTTGAGTTGCATTGTTTTTGTTTTTCTCTAATAATGCAGTTTGTTTGTAGTAAACTTTGGTCAGACTTTAAAAGGAAGAGGCCAGATCCTAAAGCTTCAAGTGGATCATTAAATAATAATCATCTATTACTGAGCTTATTAATAGGGTATGTTGCTTTTGATGGGTTGTTAACTGACTGCTGGTACAAAGTTATTTTTGATCTGCAGTGGACGATCTAACCTTAAGACTTGTAAGACCTTCTAGATTATATAGAATTTCCGATTCATATCTCCTCAATATCTTCAGAATTCAGATTTTTAATTTTTTTGCCAATATTTGGTTGGCTGCCATTAGCTGATAAAAAGTGGTGGGGTATTTTGGAGGACTGAACATATTTCTATTTGAATACATTCGGATATGTTAATAGTCTCATCTTAATTTGGGGTAATGTCCAATTATTTTTTTCCATAAAGGTATAAATCTCTCCACATTTGTCTAATGGTAGCCCAATTCTGTGACCTCATAACTACATGTTGATCTAAAGTCACCAAGGAAAATCAAATATCTTAATTAAAATTGGCCTGGCCATAGCCTAATTCATATGATAGCAGCAAGCATCAGCAAAAGTAGCAATCATAAAGAACAGTTTTCTGTGAATAAACTTCTGAATCATATTGAAATTTTAGAGGAGAGATGAACCTTGAGGTTTTCTTTTTTTTTCCCTATGAAAATGAAATCCAAAAGATTATAGTCATTCTGCTGTCTTTGTCAGAATAGTGGTTCTGTGGTGAACTACGGGGCAAGGACTCGATCTCTTTCTTAGACGTGTTGAAGGCATTGTTGGTGCTCAGTTCATCTTTAATAATAACATTATTCTGGACTGAAATGTGGTCAGTATGCAGGGTTAATGCTGGTGCTTTTAGGAGAAGGGTGATTGGCATTTTAATCAGAACAAATTTTCAAAACCTTTGTCTGAATGACTATATTTCCAACTGTTCAGATTTTCCTACTCTGTGGTTCAAGAGCAATTCAAAGGGGAGAGCTCCATCTACTGAAGACCCATTTCAGAATGATTTCTTCTGTTGAATTCAGTGATTTTCCTTTTGAACAGCTCATTGAATTTTCCTCTGATTTATGAGCTCCAATGAAGGTTATGCTGAAACTGGTAATTTGGTTGTTTCAAAACCAAATTCCTTGTCATTTTGCTTAGTGCTTAAATCAAAAGGAGCATTTTTATTCACTCTATTTATTAGTCCTATTTTTGGGGGGACCTAGGTAGATGATCTGTATTTAGTCTTCCCTAGCTTCAGTTTGCTTTCATATATTCACATTGGGATTTTACTGGGGAAGTCATAGAAATTGCAGTGCCATTGATATCAATGTAGGCTTGACCTTCAGTTTTGGCACTTTGGATGGCTCTGGGATATTGTGCAATTGACTTAATTTTTATAAACTTTAGTTTCTTCATGAGGACTGCTGGGCTTTGCCTAATGAGTTTAGACTTTGTTGGAAGTGTAGTAGAGTCCTTGAAGAGGTTTAAGGAGGGGATCATTCAGATTTGCATTTTAGGTAAAATCAGATTTCAGTGTCCAGTACTTTAGCTCTTGGCCCCTTTAGAGACTGCCAAAGCTGCTGAGAGCTTGTATTGCCCTAGATCATGTGCCTTCTTGGGTTGGCCCACATTTGCTGATGAATGAAGGGGTATAAAGGCCAGGCCAGCGAAAGACCATATTTTCATGATGTTGTGATAGAAAAGAATTACTTAAGACATAAAAATCATAAGCCCTAAAAGAAAAGACTGACATTTTTTAATATACTAACATAAAATTCTTCAATATAACAAAAGATATTAAAAACAAAACGAAAAGACAGACCGTAGACTGGGACTATATGTTTATAACCCTTCTAAGTGTCTAGAATTTAAAAGAAGTCATAGAAATCAATAAGAAAAAACAAACTACTCAATAGAAAATGGATAAAAGATAATGACCAGGCAATTCACAGAGGAAGAAGAGTGAATGGCCAATTATGAAAGATATTCAATGTCCCGAATAGGGAAATGAAAAGTACAACCCTGGTGAGATTCCGTTTTACACCTATTGATTGGCAAAACCTAATAAGCTTGATAATACCAAGTGTTGGCAAGGATGAGAAGAAATAGGAAGTCTTGTATATTACTGATAGGAATTAATTACTACAGTCCCTTTAGCAAGCAATCTGGAAATATCTGGTGAAGTTGAAGACATGCATATTCTGCAGCTCAGCCATTCTGCTTTTATGTGTTAGCCTAGAAAATTGTCACACATATAAAACAAGGAGACAAGTACAAGGATGTTCACTGTGGCACTACAAATAGAAAAAAAGCAAAGGAATTGAGAAATGTAACTTTTCCCTTCATATAGTTAAAATAAACTAAATGTATACATATATCCACCTGGATAATATAAATGAATAAGCTGTAAATGAGAGTATAGAATATATGTAATGTAATTATTGTATATGTATATATTTCTATATTATATATAAAACCTTATTGAGATTTAATTCTCATACCACACAGTTTGCCAATGCAAAGTATACAGTTCTGTTGATTTTAGTATATTCACTGAGTTGTACATCTATTACCACAATCAATTCTGAAACATCTTTATCACTCCAAAAAAGAAACTTCGCTTTTCTTAGCCATCAACCCTCTGCTTCCCACATCCATGAGTCTCTCATTCTCTCTAGCCCTAGGCAACCATTAATCCCATTACTGTCTCCATATATTCTCCTATTCTACACATTTCTAGAATGGATATAGAATGAATAAATATTGAATATAAATGGAATCACATAGCATATGGTTTTTTATTTTATTTTATTATCTTTATCATTAAATCATAGCTGTGTACAATAGTGCAATCAAGGGGTACAATGTGCTGGTTTTATGTACAATCTTAACTATTTTCATCAAACTGATTAACATAGCCTTCCTGGCAATTTCTCCATTATTATATGAAGACATTTGTATTCTGCATTTAGCAAGGTTCGCCTGTACCCTTCTAAGATGCACCATAGGTGTGGCCCCACCAATTACCCTCCCTATCCTTTTTTTAAAAAAATGTAGCCATGAAGCTTTAAAAAAGCAGTCTATTTATTGATTTTAAAAGATCTCAAAGATAATTGTTTATTAATGAAAGGAAGTCACATAACAATACTTATGGAATGATCCAATTTTTTCTCTAAAAAAATCTAAAACAGAGGAAAGGAAGAGCAGAGAGAGGGAAGAAGCGAGGGGGGTGGGGTCTTGGTGTGTGCCACACCTTTTGGGGGCAAAACACGATTGTAAGAGAGACTTTACCTAACAAATGCACTCAGTGTAACTTGGTTTCCTATACTGCCAACGAATCCCCAACAATAAAAAAAAAGAAAAGAAAAGAAAAGAAAATTCTAAAACATATTTCTTCATGTAAGTACATGTGCATGTACACGTGTGTAAAGAAGCACAGGTCATATATACCAGCTGCCAACTTTCATAACTCTGGGGAGCATAGTGGAATAGGGGATGGGAAGGGTGAGGTATAAAGATTTGCTTTTAATTTACTATTCTTCCTTCATTATTCATTTTCTAGAGTTGATTGTTTTAATCGGGTATGTCATGATATTTCTTGTGTGATTAAAAAATGATAAGAAACATTACACTATGGCAAAACAGTGGTGGTCACTTGATAATAAGCTCCTGAAGGTTCAGCAGTGCAACTTTCACTGAAAAAACAAGTGGAATTTCAGAACAACTATCTGGAAGAAAACAGTAGGATTTTCATGAACTCCTCCCGTTTTTTGCATGGCACAGAACTGCCTGGTTTTTTTGTCTAATGCAGAGCTTCCTCATGAAAGAGAGATAAAGAAACAGCTGCTGGCATCAAGAGAGAGATCAAGGTAATGAAAGAATAAGAAATCAAGACATATTAACAGGAGAATGTGGTAATTCCAGGGATTGAGGGAGCCAGCATACATAATAAAGAAATACTATGAACCCTTGGTGACCTGGGAATTGAGGTGTCAAAACAGATGCTTGAGGAAGACATACCAGTGGTTCCCAAAGTGTGGTCCCCAGAGGCATATTCACCACCTGGAAACTTGTTAGAAATGCAAATTCTCAGACTCTGACCTAGACCTACTGAGTTAGGAACTTGGAGGTGGGGCCTAGCAAGGGTGCACTGAAGCTTGATAACCACTGCTTTGGATCAGTGCTTCTCAAAGTGTAATCCGTACACATCACCTGGGGAGCTTGTTCAACAGCACATGCTGATTCAGCAGGGATGGGGGCGGGGCCTGAGCCTGCGCTTATCACAAGCTCCTGGGTGAGGCTGATGTTGCTGTTTCTCAGGCCACACTTTGAGTCCTTTCTAAAGGAAGCTGGAGTGAGCATTCAGTGGTTGGAGGGCTTCATCAGGAAATGATGAAGAAAAATACAAACAGCAGTATGGTTTCATTTCCACTGGTATTTTAAAGGACAGGAGCGAGAAAAAATGCTTTCTTCGAGTGTCTTGTTGCCTGGCGTTCTGGGGATGCTTGCTAACAATAATGTCCTTGCATGTGTAACATGTGGCGTCCACTGCTCCTCCTGAATCTTGTTGACCACTCCTCTTTCCAGATGGAGAAGCTGAGGCCGCCCTACAGAGCTATTTGTGTTCCAAGGTCACAGGAACCTTTTACAGATTGGGCTGGCTGAGGTCTCCTGGCTGTCTGGCTGGGGCTCTGTGCATAGGCCCCTTATGGCTGTCTTAGTCGCCACAGTGGGAAGAGTGACAGAGCTCATAAGACTGGCACTGCTGGGGCTCAGTCGTAAAAATTGGACCAGCTTGGTCTCCAGGCTCACTAGTGAATAATCGGAATCTTTATCATCCTTTCCGTCAGAAAGCATTTATTTAAAACCCCTTGGCTAACTCACAGGGTGAGCTGGCCTGTCACACACCATCACATGGCTTGGAAACTGGCAATTAAATTTAGCAACCCACCTCGGCAAATTCAGACCGAGATGTTTACAGGCCATCCCAGCCCAGGAGGAGCCAGGGGTTTTTGTTCCTAAATCAAGAGGTTTCCAGAAAAAGTGAAATAAGGCTCGGGAGGGTTATGCTGAATTATGAGCACCTGTCCCCATCAATAACTTGGAGTCCACAAAATGCTACCACAGGACTCATAGGGCCAAGAATGCCTGTCCTGTACACAGCTGAGGGACAGCTATTGGCCACAGTGGAGAGCGGCCGCTCGGAAACGGGGAGACTTTGCCGACAGGGAAGAGCTTGCTCCAAGGACAACTTGTTTGTTTACCGACTCTGGGGACGGAGAGAGAGACAACATTAATCAAAGAATAAATGTCATTTCCCCTCCACACCCTGGAAAAAGCACTGCAGTTGCAGCCTGCCATTTATCTGTAACAACATAGGTGACCAACTGAGCGGATTTCCATGATGGCACCCAGCGAAGTGGGCACCCGGCGAGTGAGTTTTACTGGTTTACAGGGTGCAATCAGAATTATGGCCTGGATTTATTGGTACAGCTCTCCCTGCAGTCCAGGAAAGTTTTCTGTTATAAAGGTCTACTTTCTGGAACAGCCTTTGGGTTGAGATTTTAGTAAAAGCCGAGTTTGTGTGCATTTGCTGGAGTCGGAGGAGCGTGTTGGGGTGCATAAACAAGAGGAGTTCGTAGTTCTCATTTGAGCCAAAGACTCCATCGGAACCCTCCAGTGCAGTCTGGCTGGGACTGTAATTGTGAGAGGGAGATGAGAGGATAAGTCTTGCACAAGCTGGACACTTTAGTCACATCTTTCCCAACCCTTGACATGCCTGGTAAATGACAGCTACAGATGGCTGCAAGGGCTTGTCAACAGGAGCGCACGGCTGCCGCTGCCATGGGTGGGAGGAGAGGACCCCGTAACCCTACAGGAAGGTGCTGGATTGCGCTCTCTGTGCGTGAAAGCATCCCAGTGTTGAGATCCAGATAAACATGTCTGAGCTCCTGCACACCCACACGGGTATCTGTTCTCTCACTTTACACAATAGCACCTTACAGCACGGGACAAAGCTCCAAGTGTGGCAAACTGGGCCTTGAGGGGTGGAAAAAGGCAGGCCGACAGTGGCGGCTACCCCTGCTTGGAAATGAAGGGGTGTGGAACTTTGTTCTGCATCTAACCCCAGTGAATTGCCAGCAGTGTTGGGCGACATCAGAAAGGCATCAAAGCCTTTGAGTCTGGTAAGGCATAATTTGCCAAGCCAGGTGCTCCCACTTCCCGCGTCAGGAGCAGAGGCAGGTGTGAGGTCTCCCCTGCCTGTCACAGGTCCTGTCTGCAGCTCTGTTTTCCTCCCTTTCTGATCTTCTTTGCCCCTTCTTCTGTTTTCTTTTCCTCTCCCCTTTCTCGACCTAAAGTGAAGAGTGTCGTCCTCCAGACTTTCTGTGACCGCACAGTGGCCCAGGGTTGAGGAGGTAGCTGGTCTTCCATTGCTCAGAAGAGACAAGTTGGGGCCAACGCTTATGTGGCCTCCAGTCCTATGCCAGCTTACCCCACTGTGCTGGTCATTGTCTGTTTTCAAGGTCTGGTTTCTGTCTCAGTAAGATGAGGAAGAAGGTCCCTCCCCTGCTTTCGACAAGGATGATTTAAAGGATGAGCTAGATCAGTGGTTCTCAACCTTCCTAATGCCGCAGCCCTTTAATACAGTTCTCAGCGACCCACAGGCTGAGAACTACTGAGCTAGATTGTGTGTAAGACCTCACCTCCAAGGAAGGGCACCATGTGGATTGCTGGCCATTACCAGCCTTGTTCCTTTACCTTCCAGAGCACTTCACTGGCATTCTCACATCTTCCTCATCTCTCTTGTGAAGTAGGTTATATCCTAAGGGTTGTATGTGGTTCAAGGTCACACAAGGTTGGGTGCCTCAGCTGAATTTAAATGAAGAGCAATTGAGTTCCTAGTGGACGGCTGGGTCCACTGGAACACAGTGACCTCTGGTCTATGTAACTGGAAGCCCAGCACTGGTAGAGAAAATACTGCCCTTGCTCTTCATGTGGTGTGGAAACCTATTCTGCTGCTGTTCTCTTGTAGCAGTTGGGCTGAATCCAGTTCCCTCTGCATCTGCCTGCCCCTCATACCTGCCTAGCACAGCTCACTCCTTGCTGAGCAGGTGTTGCTCAGAGAGCCAGAGGATGCAAATGCATTTTGAAGATTCAGAAGTGATGGGAAGGCCCCATGTGAGGTCTTTCTGGGCTCATTAAAAATACCTCACTCTGTTGAACTTTTCAATTTTCTTGAGATAGTCTCACTCTATTGTTCCAGGCTAGAGTGCAGTGGCATCATAGCTCATAGCAACCTCAAACTCCTGGGTCAAGCGATCTTCATGCCTCAGTCTCCCAAATAGCTGGAATTACAGATGTCTGACTCATTTTTTCTGTTTTTATTAGAAACGAGGTTTCATTCTTGCTCAGGCTGGTCTAGAATTCCTGAGCTCAAGCAATCCGCCTGCCTCTGCTTCTCAGAGTGCCAGGATTACAAGTGTGAGCCACTGTACCAGCCCATTCTGTTGAACTTTGAATGCAATTTGTTTGCATATGGGGCATCTAAAACAGAAATGGGAAGACAGACCAAAAAAAAAAAGTAGAAAAATTCCATCTGAGCTGGGATGACCACAGTAGCCATAGCTGGGCTATGGTGGCGCTTTGCCGGGACTCCCTCGCCTGCTTTGGATTGCTGTGGTCTGTCTTCTGCAAACTGCATTTTCCAGATGCCCATGCCCCTGGCTTCCAACGGGGCTCAGCTCAGGGGAAGGGGGAAGCCAAGTGTCTCTCTGTCTCACTCTGCTTGGTCAGGGTTCTGAACATTGGTCTTCTGTGGCCAGGCAGCCCCTCTCTCCATAGTTCCAATTTTCACCAGATGGTCCAGGATTTGGGGTCATATCAAGTTCTCTGTCTAAGCCTAGGACATGTAGAAACTTCTTTCTTCTATCTGGGTTGCCTATTACCTATTGTCAATAGGTTGACACATCTATTCAACTTTTCAGTTCCTTTAACATTTTTGCAATCAGTTCTCCATGTTATATTCCCTTTATTGAAGCCTCAGGACGGGAACTGTTTTCCTAATTGATCTGTGGACAGAACTTCTGAGGGTACTTGTTCTTACAAACGAAGGACCTAAAACCTGGGAAGCCATCGGCTCTGCCTGTGTGATTGGATTCAAGGTGGCAATGGCACCCACCTCTCTCAGAGTGACTTAGAGACCCCTGTGGCTGTGCCTCCTTGTTGGGAGGGGCACTTGGGACCTGAGGGTCAAAGTGAGCCACATTTTATTGGTAAGGAGAACCCTAGAAAATAAGCTGAAATTGTCAGCTGATGCACAGAAATGGTCCAAATACTCAAACTCAGCAAGAAAAGTCCTTCCTTTGATTAAAAAAAAGATGGAAAGAAAAGATAACAATTGAAAAGAGAAACTCTTATGTCAAGAGGTTAAGGAAACGGAGATCTTATTTCTTCTTGCTATATGCCTCTGTAGACCTTTAGGAGGAGCCTCGGCTGGGGAAGGGACTTTGTTCAAAGGGAAGCAGGGGCCCCTCCTCCCTTGCTTGGGGAGACTGGACCCTAATGAAGGATACCAGTGGCATAACTCAAACATCTTGCTGTGACTCCTTGGGGCATGTCTGGGAGCCTGACACTTGCTCCAACCACACCCCAGCTCCTGGCAACCTGGGTTTACACAGTGATGCCACTGGCCTGTTCTGTATGAGACGTGAGTCCTGCACCTCCTCCGCCACTGCCCAAACCAGCCTTCTCAAAGGGCACTGTCAGGCCAAGCAGGACCCAGCAGAGCCCTGGAGGGGCTCCCTGACAATGGCCCTTTGACTCATGTGTTATTTGTGGGTCCCTGAGCCAGTGCTCACGGTGGCCCCACATAGCTGAGAGGTACAGGCATTCCAAAGGGATATGTGAGTCTTGAAATTGTTCTTTTTAACTGTATTTTATTTTTTATTGTGGTAAAATGAACATAACCCAAAATTTATCATTTTAACCATCAGGATTTACAGCATCAGGGATATGGCTTTATCTTCCTGTTCTACTTTATGAAAATGGGGGTGCAAAGAGACCAGATGTCAAGCACCTGTCACACAGCTGACTCACACAGGGACAATCTGGCTCTGCTGAAGAGGTTCAGGACTTGGTGTGGGGTTATACCTCAGAGGTATCACCGTCTGCTTGGCTCAAACTGCAGCTGCGTCTCAGGGGCTGGGTTTGCTGCACACTGTGTGCTACAGCCCAGAACAGGCTCCTCGCCTCTTCCATCCTCAGATGGCCTATCCTGGCCTGGGCCTGAAGGAGCCCCACGTGGTGGGCCCAGTGTCCTCCATCTGCAGGGCTGCAGGCCTCACGTGACCTTGTGGCAGAGGAGCTCATTTTAATGTTGGACTTTGTTCCAAGGTCAACCTGGAGTTCTCGATAGACTCAGCGACCCTGAAACTATCGCCGCCAACGCTGTTCCAGCTATGTCAGCACCAGGAACACTGGCCATTCTGGAAGCGTCCCTGCACCAGCGGGAAGTACCTTGTCTGGAGGGGAAGAGGGAAGATGGTGGTAGCTGTACAGAGTCATCTTCTGGGTACAGTTCTCTTTATGTTGCCTGAGCTCTTGTGAGTTACTAAAAGCCAACAGGAAGCACACAGAATTAGAACAAATGAAACAAAGAAACAAGCCCAGGCTGGGGCCCTGCCATCTCCAAGTCACTGTGTTGACACTGTCCTGGAGTGGTGTGACAAGGCCGGCCTGCAGAAGGGCTCTTGGAAGAAACGCATTTGGGGCCTTGATCAATCCATTCCAGACCAGTGGAGATACAGAGATGGGCATGAGATTCAAGCTAGAAGTGGTTTTGCGAGTACAGCGGGGAATGTGGAAGTTCCCATATTTCTCAGGGTGTTTAGGAGAAGCCCTGCCTGCCCGGCTAAGCTCCCGGATGCAGCCCATGGAACAGGCTGGGTGATGAAAGAGGCATCTGGCTGTCAGGCCCGGAGCTAGCGTGCACATGGAGTGGCCCTGGGCCTGCTTTCTGGCTGGTCGGAGGGAGGAGGAAGAAGCCACAGAGGGCATCTGTCGGTGAGGCCACAAGGGGTGGGATGGATCTGTAATGATCTTGGCCTATTGCTGTGAGGGCAGGGGCTTAGGTAGAGGCCTCTTTGGCCAGCGTCTGGCTTCCTCTGTAGCCCTGAACAGCACAGAAAGGATCCAAGACAAGCAGACAATCTGGTTGTATTCCTTCAGCTGATGTATTTAAAAATCTCTAGGGCACATTTACATTTTTAACCACATGCCGACTTACTGTTTGTGTGGGTTGCTCTGTGCTCTCTGAGCGCCTAGCCACAGTGAAAGGTCACCCGAGGCTGGGCTCGTTCACGTGATCCCAGAGGCGAATTGTGGGAGAAAAGTCCCCAGCCTTTGGGTGGCTGTCACGGTACCTGCCTTGAGAAGTCCCCCAGCTGGGTAGTTGGTGCTGGGCCCGCACCACATGCTGTCTGTCAACTGGCTGGGCTCTGGCCCAGGGCGGGCCAGGGGAGGCTCCCGAGGTGGCTGCAGGGGCTGTGCCCGACGTGGAGGGGTGTGAGCCCACAGAGAAGGCCTTCCTTTGTCCGGGAGCCTGCTGGTCTCCGGAGCTCGCTTGCACAACCCTTCCTGCGTGTGTTTGCATCACAGTCTCAGCAACTGTCATGTCAGCATGTGACCTTTAAAACTGTTGAAAAGGAGCCACTTCTGGAGAATGCTCCTGGGGGCAGCCCCTCTCCCCACCACCCTCCCACCCACCCGGGAAAGTATCCGCCTGCCTTGTGGGCTCAGGGGGCCCACAGCTGGCCACTGGGCATTTTACTTTATTTATTTCATCCATTTAAGTGTTCAATTTTTTTTTATTGTTTGAATTTATTTATTTTATTATGAAAGTCATTTATTGTTATTTTTATACTCAGCGGCCTCATGCCCAGCTCTTAGAGAACTAGGTGGGTCTCATCTCTGTCTCTGTGCAGGTCCAGGACTGGTCCCCTTCTTCCTGGCTGCACACGGCTTTCACCTCTGGGTGCTCCTTGGCAGCAGCCTCTGCCACCCTCACTGGAGCCCTGATGTTTCCTGATTCTCAGTGTGGCTCGTGTAGCCACCTCCTCCCAACTTTGTCTGACTTGGAGAGGATTCAGGTGAAAGGGGAAGGCTCAGGGCACTGTGAGGAGGAGATGGGAAACATTTCTGGGCAGGAAAACACCAGTCTTACCTTTCAGTGGCTCTCAGGCCTGGAAGGCTGTAATCCCTGCGATTCAAGGCAGGCCCTAGGCCCACTGGGAGATCCAGGTGGTGGTGGGTGGGTCCTTTTCACTCCTTTGTTCTCCCCTGGATCATTGCACAATTTTTCACTGATTTCTTGGGGGATATTTCAAACCGGGAAATAGGTGGATACAGAGATTGTTCAAAGAATTTACAGTCACCCTCATGGGCATGGATACTGAATGGTTTCAGCTCTCCACCCCTGGGGCCCTAGTGCCCACTGGCCCTAGTGCCCACCCTCATGGGCATGGATACTGAACGGTCTCAGGCCTCCACCCCTGGGGCCCTAGTGCCCACTGGCAGTCCCCTTTGGCACTTCCTTCTTCTCCACTTCCCAAAGATAATCACTTAATCCCTAGATTCTATTGGCTGTACCTCTTCAACATTCTTTCAGTACAAGTACATCCTTATCTCTTCATTAACCCCTACACTATGGTCCTCAGGCTCAATCTGGATGCTGACTAGTTTATAAACAAGTTTTATTAGAACATAGTTGTGCTTTCATTTGTATACCATCCATGGCTGCTTTCTTGCTGCAAAGGCAGAGCTGAGTATGCTCTAGATATTTACTCTCTGGCCCTTTAAAGAAAGTGTTTGCCAGCTCCTGCCCTAATTCGTCCATGAATCTGTTTCAATGGGATAATTGAAACACCTTCTAACTGGTGTCCCCCTCTCCAGTCTTGGTCTCCTCAAATCCATCTTCCATACTCTTCTTTGTAAAGTACAAATCAGATTATCGCACTTGGCCACTTGCCTCACTGGCTCCTTGTGCCTGCTTGATGGATCCTAAATATCATCTCAGGGTTTGCAGGATTCTTCCACTTGGCTCCCGACCTCCTTTTGTCACCATGCCTCCAAGCTATGGTCAACTACGTACAGCTTCCCAGGGCACCGAGTTCTCCTAGTGCCGGGTCTCCCAGAAGGTCGGGGAGTTTGCATGTGCTGTTTCCTCCCGCTGGAATTACCTTTCTCTCTGCTCCTTTCTCAGCCTACTCTCACTAATTCTGTAATTCTCAGGAAAGCCTCTTGACATTCCAAAACTGGGTTGGGGGCTTTTCTGTGTGCTCCCATGGCTCTGATTCTTGTTCCATTACTAGATATGTCAGGTTATTTTAAAATTGCATTTTCTTCCTCCCTCCCTCCCTCCCTCCGTCCTTCCCTCCCTCCCGTCCTTCGTCCCTCCCTCCCTCCCATCCTTCCGTCCTTCTCTCTCTCTTTTTCTATATACTGCATTATTCACTACTTAAGTGTTCTGGACACAACATAACGAAACAAAACAAAAACGTAAAATTTCAAAGCTCCTTGTCACTCCCTAAGGCTTACATGTTAGTGAGGGAGATAGATATTAAAGAAGATTAAGAAGTAATCTTAGAGAATGTTAGAGCAGAGGATGTCTAAGAATAAGAAATGAATGAGGAAGAGGATATGAAATCCCGGGGGTGTGGACCTTTTAGATGGGGTAGCTAGAAAAGGCCTCCCGGAGAAGGCGCCTTTTGAGGCAAGGCTTTTGCAGGGAGCGAGCAAGTGAGCCATGAGGATACTTGGGGAAGATCATCTGGACAAAGGAAAGATAGGCGCAGTATGAGGATCCGAAGGCAGGAGCACGCCCAGCTGCTGGGTTTGAAAATGAGGCCAGAGTGGCTGGAGGGGGGAGGAGGAGGGAAGGAGGAAGAGGATGGAAATAAATAACCGCGGGCCAGCCAGACCACGTGGGACTGTAGGTAAGATCTTTGGCCTTTCTGCCAAGGGGCACGGGACTCAGTATTGAGTGGAGGACGGACATGACCTAGCCTGAGTTTTAATAGAGTCCTGCTGGCTGTGATATTGCTGTCCATTAGACAGACAAGCTCCTTAAGGGCAGGGATTGTGTCTTATTAACGTCCATTCTCAGGACAAAGAACATGTAGCTTGTAAAATACCTGAGCAGAACTTTTATAATTGAACAATGAATAAATGAATGTACAAGTGTATGCTATCTGTCAGCAGCCAGATCCTGGATTCTAAGGGCTTTGGGCGGCTTCTTACTGTTGAAGGAAAGATCTGACGGAAGATGCTGCCAACAGCCAAGTCCTCAGGGCTTTTAGCTGCTCGCTTGGACGTCACTATGGCAGCAACACACATTCAGACCAGTTCTCCTTGTTACCGCAGGGCAGGCTGCTTAATGGATCAATGTCGCCTGGAGGGAGAATTTCAGGGGTGACCCTGCCCTGTGCAATCAATCTTTTGCTCATTGACGGAGATGACGCTGTAGAGCTTTGTTACCAAAATTGCAGATGGAGGTGGGAGGGATTGAGGATTTGTTGATGGATAGATTCAGGATTTACAAACATCTTTACAGGTTCAAGCTAAGAGGTCTACTGGTAGGAGAAAATAAAAGAGTGAGAAATGTAAGGCTCTGTGTCAAAGCCCAAAAATCAACAGCAAAAATAGTGTTGGGGGGTTTGTAGCTTTAGTTGGTAGCAAACACTTTGTGAGTTAAAAGTGGGAAGCAACTGTCAAAAATTTTAACACAATCTGAGGAGCCATATATATTTATAGAGGCCTCTTAACTGAGGGTTGTAATCATCCTCTTGTTGTGTAAGGCCACTCCTGGGATTTCAGGTAAAAAAATGGAAAGAAAGCTGTGGGGACACTGAGAGGATGATGGAAGAGGAATATTTGAGAGCACAGTGGGCGATTATCCTGGAGAAGAGGCGTGTGGGGTTGGGACTTGTCAGCTCTCTCCAAATATCTGAATTATTAGGTCTGAAAGAGCTTAGATTTGAGAGTTGTTCTGAATGGTCTTCAGGGGTTGAAAAAGGCCATTTGGGTGTCATTTCAACTGATGGAAGCATTGTCCAAACATCAGATGGGTGGCTTCAAGTCTCTTTGTAGTGGGGAGGGCAGGAATGCTGTAGAATTGACCTAAGCATCGGATGAGCACTCTTGCTAGCTCCTTCCGTACTGAGATACCATGAATTTATGCTTCCATTACTATGTGTAACAGAGTCTAGTTATTCCTTAATATCCATCCTTACTTCTTTCTTAATATAGGTAGTTCCTGAGTTACAAACATCCAACCTATGTACAACTCGCACTTATGAACGAAAGCTGTTACAGTAAATCACCGAGTTAGAAACATCCACCTGATGTATGACTCATACTTATGAATGGAGAGACTATTATGGGTAATAGGTAAATGTACTTGTTCCAGTGAACAAATTCAACTTAAGAATAAACCTTCAGAATCCATCTAATTTGTAACCTGGGGACTGCCTGTAATAATGACCCACATTTTTAGCATGCTTTCCCACAACAAAGGCTATTTTTCCCAGTCTCCCTTGGATCTAGGGGTGGCCATGGGGAAAATTGTGGGTCATGAACTAAAAGTAGAAATATCATGTTCAACTTCTGGGAAGTAATACTTTTTTTTTTTTTTTAGAGAGACAGAGTCTTACTTTGTCGCCCTTGGTAGAGTGCTGTGGTGTCACAGCTCACAGCAACCTCCAACTCTTGGGCATAAGTGATTCTCTTGTCTCAGCCTCCCTCAGCTGAGACTATAGACACCCGCCACAACACCTGGCTATTTTTTGGCTGTAGTTGTCACTGTTGTTTTGGCAGGCTAGGGCAGGATTCGAACCCGCCAGCTCCGGTGTATGTGGCTGGTGCCCTAGCCACTGAGCTACAAGAGCTGAGCCAGGGAAGTAATATTAAAGAGAGAGGCATGTGCCCTTATTTCCCCTTCCTCCTCGCTACAGGCTGGAATGTGGATGTGGTGGCTGGAGCTCAGTAGCTATTCAGGGCCAGGAGGCAGAAGCTCCATATTCATAAGGAGCCTGGGTTCCTGATGATCCTAGACTCTATTGCAATGCTAGATTGGTTACCTTGTTATTTATTTATGTGAGTGATATATACATTTGTAGTTTTTATAAATTACAGTTATTTGGGGTTTTCTAAAACTTACGTATGAACCCATTCCTATATACTATACCATGGAAAATAAACACACACATGCACATACATACACAAACATGAAAGAATAGTTTTGAAATGAAGGGCATGAACTCTTGAATCAGATCACTTGCCTTCAAATCTCAGCTCCACTACTTGCCAGCTGTGTGCCCTTGGACAAATTTCTATTTTTTTTTTTTTTTTTTTTTTTTTTGCAGTTTTTGCCCGGGGCTGGGTTTGAGCCCACCACCTCCAGTATATGGGGCCGGTGCCCTACTCGCTGAGCGTGTGAGGCGCCAACTGGACAAATTTCTTAACCTATCTGTGCTTCACTTTCCAAACGGATACATTTGGAGTAATCATAGCAATAACTGTGTAGTTTGTTAGGTTGGGAGTTTTTTTTTGAGGGGATTAAATGAGAAAAAGCATTTATTTAAAGACATAAAACAGTGATTGACATAGAATAAAGATTTGATATGTGTCAGTGATTATCATCAGGTAGATACAATCCACACTTTGGTTTTCTGGTGCTCTGCCTCTCCATACACTGAGGCAACTTTAGAGTTGCGCCAATTGTGTTTTTTCTCATTTCCTTGTTCATTTGCTAACTTCTGTTCATATTCCAGAATGCAAAAAGAAATAATATAGTAATAGTCAAAATGAAGTTTATGCACACACATTCAAGATTGTTCCTTAAAATAATCTGCTTTAAGGTGTGAGATTGAGGAATGAATTGTATCTAGGAGAGTAGGCTATTGGGATTTGCTGTGTTTGGAACACCTTTGCTGTTCTGGTTATTAGTTTTTAGATTGTATAGAAATATAAACTGCATAGGAGCAAGCAGTAATTAATACCTAGATAAAGAGTATACTTCCCTGCTTGGTGGTTGCCTTATTGAGCTTCTTCTTCTTCTTTTTTTTTTAATGATTCTGAAGCACTCATTAATTGATTCATTCATTTATTTATTTATTTATTTTCAATATTAAAGACAATTTTTTTTTTTTTGGCATAGGAAATGGGGGTTCCACATTTAGTCCCAAGTGTAAAGTGAAGGAGCCTTATTGAGCTTCTTAAGAAACCTAAGTTTGAACATCTTCTATTTATTTGTCGATTATTATTTATTTATGCATGGGAATATAGGGGAATAAGGAGGGGTCCACGCACTTACGATGCTTACAGTTTGGTAAAGAAGCAGACATACTTCCTGTACCTCTCTGGACATGTCTCCTCTGATGTCTGATTCTCTGAGCCGTGGGTGTCAGAGGGTGACTAAGAGTTTTCCAGGAACAAAAGGTGGGGTGGCACTTCTGGGAACTTATCCTCCAGAGGCGTCTGCACATGTATGGAAGGATGTACATACACAGTTATTCATGGAAGTATTACTCGTGGTATCAGAAGCCTGGCTGCAGCCCAAGTGCCCATCTTTAGGGGACCAGGTAATCTATGGACATCCCTACAAAGGAATACTATACAGCAGGTCAAAGGAACAGGGCTGTTCTCTATGCACAGATAACGCAAGCTTTCCAGAATATACTGTTAAGGAAAAAAAGCAAGGAGCAGTGAGCATATATAGTTGGCTACATTTTGTGTAAGAAAAGGCAAGGGGAAGATAAGACTATTATCCCCCAAAAGAGAGTAGGGGTGGGGGGTGGGAAAGGAGTGGAACAGGTCAGGGTGGGAGCGAGGCTCCCCAATCATTCCTTACAACTTCCATTTTTGAACCATGCCAATGTATTACCTAGGAAGAACGTTTGCAGAGATGTTCAGAGGCATGAGTCAGTGATTCCTCCCCATCCTGTTTTAGCCTAGTGCCCCTCCCCCTACCCCAGCTGGGCTTTCAGAACAGTATATCTCAGTGTTTTTGATTTCTGGTTACCTACTGGAATATAAATTTCTTAAAAGTAGGGGATTTGTCAGTCTCATTCACCACAATATCTTTGGCAGGTAGAAGAGCATCTTGGCGTGCAACAGACACAAATTAATATTCGTGGACTGATGTCATGGATCGACTATCTTGAGAATTCTCTCATGAGCATTCCAGCCTCTTCTGAAGAAAATACTAGTTCTCTTTCTATAACCTTGTTTTGTTTCTAGGCTGGGGTTCTACATCCTCCCTTTTCTCCAGTTTCTGGACAAGGAGTCATTCCAGCTCTCTTTAAGAAAACAAAAAGGTATGGTTGAATGGCCAAGGAGAAATTATTCATGCAATAGAACTACATAGCTCTGAATAAAATTACACATCAACCTAAATCTATATGCATCCACACATAAGAACATATGTGAGCTTATATTTACACTGCACACAGAGAGCTCTCAGGAAATACATGCTAGCTAGGACATATCCAGGTATTAAGTAGGGACTACATGTTCTTGAGAATAGTGGTTCTCAAGAATTAGAGCTTGCATATATCCTAAAGGAATTTTGAGAAAACATTCCCTGATACTTATAAATCAACATCTACATTTTTTGTTGTAAGTTTATTTTTTTATTTTTATTTTTTTTAATTGAGACAGAGCCTCAAGCTGTCACCCTGGATAGAGTGCTGTGGCATCACAGCTCACAGCAACCTCCAATTCCTAGGCTTAAGCGAGTCTCCTGCCTCCGCCTCCCAAGTAGCTGGGACTACAGGCGCCCGCCACAACGCCTGGCCATTTTTTGGTTGCAGCCGTCATTGTTGTGTGGCAGGCTTGGGCTGGATTCGAACCCGCCAGCTCAGGTGT
>CAUYRH010018271.1:0-33194 GCA_963574655.1 Perodicticus potto
TATCCAGATCAAGTAGAATGATTTTGAAATATTTCTTCTTTTTCTATTGTCTATAAGATTTGGCATGATCTGTTTTTTGAAACTCTCTTTTACTTTTATTTATATAATATTAGATGTCTATTTTTTGAGACTTTGGAAAAAAATAAGAAGTGAACTGATGACTTCATACTGAGCATCAGAGTCTAAGCATTCTTATAATAGGCATGCTCTTATTTGACAATGTGAACGTTATTTCTTGGCATTATTATTAATAATATTGCTTAATATTTCGATGCAGTAATCATCTGTTTTCTTTTCTGAATGTATTTATCTTTGTTCATTCTTTACGTGGTTTTTGTTTCTAGTCCTTATCTTAAACATTGTTATTGTTATTTATTTTTTTATTTTTTATTTTTTATTTTTTTGAGACAGAGCCTCAAGCTATCACCCTGGATATAGTGCTGTAGCATCACAGCTCACAGCAACCTCCAATTCCTGGGCTCAAGCGAGTCTCCCACCTCCACCTCCCAAGTAGCTGGGACTACAGGCGCCCGCCACAACGCCTGGCCATTTTTTGGTTGCAGCTGTCATTGTTGATTGGCGGACCCGGGCTGGATTCGAACCCGCCAGCTCAGGTGTACATGGCTAGCACCTTAGCCCACTGAGCCACAGGCACCGAGCCTAAACATTGTTATTGTTATTAAATCTTAAGCCTTTTAAATTCTGTGAAGGCAAAAAGTGGAAACCTAATAAACACGTGTATATGTAAAAATAAAAAAAATCTAAAGGCAGTTATACTTTGAAGACTTATTGAGTATTTGTGATTCATTTTGAGAGAGAATTATGGTTTTAAAACTGGTCAGTGCTCACCCTTATTATGTCTTCGGTTGTCCTCTCGATTGATTTGAGTTTCTTTAAAATTGCCTCTTCATTCCTTGAGATTTGAAGCTCAGCCTTTTCAAGATCTTGGATCTCTTTTTCAAGCCTGGCAACAAACGACACAGTTTTGATGGCTTACCATGGTACGAATGCAGGGTTCTCAACCTTGGATCGCTGCATACTTGCCTTTTAAGTACACAAGGTCACACTTAGCATCATGCTTACTGTACAGAAGTTACCTAAAACCTGACTTCAAACCATTTTTAATTCAAGTTTTTTTTTTTTTTTTGGACAAAGAGATTTCTTAGGTGAAGTATTTGACCTATGCTCCATTTTCTTCATTACTTTGACTTATGTTATTTACAAATAAAATAAAAAGATTTTCTTTTTTTGAAGTTTTTGGCCAAGGCTAGGTTTGAATCCACCACCTCCTGCATATGGGGCTGGTGCCTTACTCCTTTGAGCCAGAGGCGCTACCCAATAAGAAGATTTTTTAAATAATGAGACTTGTTGAACCAAAAGGAATGGTACCTTTGCAGTTATTTTGTTCACCGATTTCTTTCTTACCCAAATCTCCTTAGAAATTGGAGAAAATATTATAATTATTAAAGTTGATTAATAATGACAGCTAATTAATGCTTAAAATGTCCATATATCCCAACACCGAAAATGACACTTTGTTTTAATTTCAGTTTCTGAAGAGTTGTGCCGTGTTATACTGAGTAGGGGGAAGACAAGGGGAAATGGGCAAAACCCAGCACAGTGACTTCAGCTGTTGCTCTTTATAGAGACAACATTTTTCTGGGGGAAAAACAGTGCCCACGTGGCCTGACAAGGCATAAGCGAACTTACAGGGACAGAGACAGACATTTGAAATTGGATTGTCCCGAACACTCTGGGCTGTGTTTTGACTAGCATCCAGCTGCATGTCAGATTTAAATGAACTCCAGGGGGTAGCGTCGTGGGAACTTCTACTCTGTATAAAAACAAACAGCCACTGGCAACGGTGCAGTCAGTGAGACTGGCCCTTGGCAGCCAGGAGGCACACATCATTTCTCAGCCCAGTATGCTAAGCTCTAGTCAGCTGCCTCAGAGGAGGCTGATTAGGTACAGCAGCTGGTCCAGGAGATGACAGCTGCAGATATTTCTGTCAGCTAAGATAACTGTCAGTTTTCTTGGCTTCCTTCTTAAAGAAGGTCACAGGCCTGGTAGCTTGAAAATCCTGTGCTATTGTCATACCAATGGAAGCCCCAAATAGGTTCTATTCCACCATTCTCCTGCTCACGGCTTCAAGTTCTGACTCTGCTGCTGCCTCAGGCTGATGTTCCTGCAGATCCCAGAACTCCAAGTGGAATGTAGGGACCTCTGGTTTCTGAGGTGTGACTGCCATTCTATTAAAATCTCTCCACCTCTGTGGTAGCACTTGTTCCCATCAGCAGAGCTGTGGGGATATTTGTTGGTCCCATTTGTTAGAATGGAAAGCTCTACCTCAGAGTTACAGGTCTGGATTCTATCCTGATTTTGCTACTCAGGACTTGTGATCCCCTTAACCTCCTCAAAACTCTGTTTTGTAATGTGTATAACGGGAATAATAGTACCCATGTTAGTCCAGGTGCAGTGGCTCATGCCTGTAATCCTAGCACTCTGGGAGGCCAAGAAGGGGGGATCACCTGAGCTCAGAAGTTCAAGATCAGCCTGGGCAAGAGTGAGATCTTGTCTCTGCTAAATACAGAAAAACTAGCCAGGCTTTGTGGTGGACACCCGTAGTCCTAGATATTCTAGAGCAGTGGTTCTCAACCTTCCTAATGCCGCGGCTCTTTAATACAGTTCCTGTGGGTTGTGACCCATAGGTTGAGAACCGCTGCTCTAGAGGCTGAGGCAAGAGGATTGCTCAAGCTCAAAGAGTTTGAGATTTCTGTGAGCTATGATGCCACGGCACTCTACCCAGGGCAACAGAGTGAGACTCTGTCTCAGAAAAAAAAAAAAAAAAGAAAAAAACAACCTGGCTTACTTTATAGAGATATTTCGTAAGCTAAGAAGAGAGGATGTATATGAACGCTCATTGAATATGGTTGATATCAGATGTAAGTTTATTGTGATAATATTCTTAAAGGTTTTCTGCAACGTACTGTGTTTCTTTCTCCTATTACTCCCTGTCCCACAGGGATTTTTCCCTGATATGCACATATTAATATACATGTACACACACATACATATATGTATACTTCTATAGCTGCAGAATAAACAAACATATATATGTATACATGCACGTGTACATGAAGAAAAATAGTTTTGATGAGAAAAGCTGGATCAGGGCTGTACATAGCGGGCTGAGGAAGACAAAGAGTGCCCAGGGAGGAGCATGTTTTACACGGCGTGGTTAGGGAAGGTCTCTCTGATAAAGTGTCCTTTGAGCAGGGACATGAAGGACATGAAGGCAGGATCCAGAGAGTGGGAGAGTAATATACAGCTGGAAGAGCAGAGAGAGTAAGGAGGTGAGTGGTAAGAAATGAAGTCAGAGAGGAGTCGGGCGGCCAGATTGTATAGGGCCTCGTGCATGGAAAGGCCTTTGGGAAGCTGTTGCAGTTTTGAGCAGAGGAGCAACCTGTTTTGACTTGAAATTTATACAATTACATTGGCTTCTGTGTAGAAGAAGCCAATTGTCTAGAATCAGCTAGACGGGGCAAACAGGGAGGTCGGTGGTCCTAATCATCCTGATGAAGATGGCTTAGTGCCAGTTGGTTGCTGGTGGAAGGGTGAGGAGTGCTTGCTTTCTGGAAATATGTAAAAGGAAGAGTTGCCAGGATCTCTTTTGTGGATTGCCTGTGGGGTGTGAGAGTGAGCGAGAGATGTCCAGGGTGATCCCAGTGTTTTTGCCTAAATAATTGGAAATATGTGAGTGCAATCAGCTGCACAGAAATTCGGGAGAGAGAAGAAAGGAGATTTGTGTGGGATGTATTCAATTTGAGACAATCAAGTGTGATACAGAGAAGACAGATATAAAAGTCTGGAGCTTAAAGAAGGGTGGGTTTGAAGATATACATTTGGCATGTGTAGCTATAGGAGTAGATACGATTTCCTAGAAAGTAAGGGAGACAAAAATTCCAAGGACTGAACTTTGGGCAATTGGAAATTTAGGGGTCCAGTCAATGCCAACAGATTCACGGGGTTAAGGTAAATAATGAAAGAAAAGGTGAGAGCTCAGCAGATGCTGGTTGCCTGCCTCTGCCCTTTCTGTCACCAGAATGTTGAAACACCCTGGATCTGGAGTTGCTTCCCTCTGAAGAACAGGCCATGGGTAATGTAATGCATATGATTCTCATGAATATGTTTAGACTCGTATGGCAAGCTTCTGAAGTTGAAAGCCTCTCACCCATCAAACTATCTGCTAATGAATGTTTTTGAAGGTTTTCAAGTCACTGACTGAATGTTGCATTAATATGAGGCTGTACATTTATGACACATCACGACATGTTTGTGCAAATAAAACATAATCAAACACCTCCCTCCCAATCTTTATCACTTAGTTACAGCGAACTCCCAGGTAAAAATAATAACAAGGAAACATCTTGGTACTAATTACATAGATTGCAAACCTCTGCCCAGAGATGCTTCCTGATACAGAACATTTCTTCAAATTTCCACTTCAACGCAAAACTTAATTTCTTATTTTTGTGTGTTGATTTGATACTTCTGTCTCTTATTTATGGACAATATAAATATCATTCAGAGATAAAGGTTAGAGACTTGTTGTTCTAGAAAAGGTTTCTGAAAGGTCAGAATGCCAGTGGAAGTAGTGAGAGACCTGGAAAATAATCCCTGAGAGTAAAGGACGGGAAGCTCTCAAGTCCCCCAACCCCAATCACTTGGGCAGAACTCAGAGGTGCCCAAAAGTGGAAGAAGAGGTGGTCTGAAGACCTCACACCGGATAAAGCACTCAGTCTTTGAGGACTGACTATTTCTTAAGGAGCATAAACCACAAATTGCAATGAGTAGGCTGGGCAATCGGTGCATTTCTAGCACAGTGGTTCTCAGCCAGGGGTGACTTTTTTCCTCGGGGACATTGGCAAAGTCTGGAGACATTTTTGGTTGTCAGAACTTGGAGGGTACTGCCAGCATCTCGTGGATACAGGCCATCTGCTCAGCGTGCTGCCACGCACAGAACGATCCCTTCACAGCAAAGAATCCTCTAGTCCACGGTGCCCGGAGTGCTTAGGTTTCCTTCTCCCTCCCCGTTTGTTTCCATCGCTACCCTAATATACATGCACCTCTATCTTTTATCTCTTATTTATGGGCCATTCATAGTTAAGAGACTACTCAGCCCCAACTGAGGCTCAGATAATGCAAAGCTTACATTGGGGACTCAGGCCCAATCCCTTCCCAGAGGGATTTTTGAGGGAGAGAAAGAATTTAGTAAGTATAAATGAAGCATGAGGGGAAATACTACGTGTGTAAACACACAAGCATGTATGTATGTATGTCTTTCCAAATATATACACATATGTGTATGTGCGGATATGTACACACATATATGTAAAATAAAACTTTTTATACAAAAATCTTTTGGGAAGGACACTGTAGGATAACTTTCTAAACTTCATGGGCTCATCTTGCAGTTGATAGCTTAAAAATTCTGTAAGTGCTGCCGTCCACCTCTTTGGGAGGTATTCCCTTTCAGAACAGGAAAGGAGCTCCTTGAAATGCTGATGCAGTTTGGCCAGAAACCTGGAGCAGAGGAAGAGAAAAATCCCTCTGGGTGCCTCCCAGGCTGTTAGGCGGGGCTTGATGGATGAGTCAGTACCTCTCACAATTTCTGCGAGATGGTGGGCAGGCCTCATGTGCCAATTTAGATAAGCAGAGTACATGAGCAAGGATTTGTAATGCTATCCGTTATGGAATCTTTCTTCTCCTTACCTATTTTCTAGGGGGAAAAGAGGGTTATTTTCCAGAGCTCCCTGGGTGAAAGCACGTAGTTTTCATTTCGTGCACTGTTGTAGTAATAACCTCCCTTAATCATCACGAGATAATGACCCCAACCCAATTCCAACATGCAATTTTTTGTCTTGGAAAAAAGGCCAGCATAGAAATGCTGGATGTGTCAAGAAGTTCTTTCAGAAGGCAATTTCTTCTGCAGCTAAAGGTCCATTTATCTCTCTCAGTTTTTGGTGGTGTTAACAAGGACTAACAATCTGATGGAATTTACCATTAAGGGCCAAACAGATTGGAAGTCACGAGGGAAAGAAAAATCCCACAAACCCCAATTCAAAAGTGTACATCCTGCCTTTCAGTCCTTCCCATCTTAGCAATTACAACAATATTGCACAAGCATCACATGTTTACACTGTACCAGGCACTGGCCTAATTAGTCCTTACGACAACTCCCATGTGTCTGCTATTAGTTCTACTTGACGAAGGAGCAAGTTGGGCACGCAGACAGGCCGCTGGCCCACAGGCTCACTGGTAGCCTGTGGCAGGATGGAATTTGAAATCGGATCTTTGCTTACAGAGCCTTGAGTTCTTAATGCTTCTCCAATAGCCACTGTGGAAAGACTTCAAAAAATTGATTCTTATAAACTTAGACCCACCATTCATTTTTTTCAATAGTATACAAAGGTTTCTTACTTTTTGTGCTAATAAAGAAACTGAAGATCAGAATGGTAGCTGGGGTCCACTACTATGTAAAAGTGTTGCCCGGTTACATAGAAAGGTGATATGTCTGTCTTAACCTTCATTAGAGTTATTTTGCTGTACTGGAGATTTTTCTGCTCTGTGGGCTATTCAGGATTAAAGATCAGGCTTTATCTTTTTTCTTTCTTTTTTTTGGCTGCTTGACTTTAGCTCTTGGTGGGAGTTCTTAGAAGAGTTTCCTTCAAAGAATCTGGGATTTCCTAAGCTAATGCCACTTTATAGCAAGACTTTCTTTACATGGACACAAGACTTTTGTTCAAAGTAATTGAAGCTGCAAGTCTTAAATATAAAGCTGGCTAATGGAATTCGACTGTAATACTGCAGTTTTAATGTAATCACTAGTGTTGTGTCTGAAATGAAGTTTATGACTGGCTTTTTACTATATGCTTTGAAAGGACTGATGAATTACTTACAGCTCACTAGCTCAGGCTCTCTTATTAAAGGTCAGGACTACACCCAAAGAGAAGGCCCCAAGGCTCTCCCAAGCCGACTGGGGAGAATTTTTTTTCATCAATTTGCAGAATTACTATCTTTAACTAGTAAAAACAGAAAAATTAAACAGCTTTTGTGCTAGTGGTTAAAGAATTGATATAATTTTAAATGATTTATCAAATCTGACATGGTTTGTGTTGACAACTAGCTAAGATTGAATGGCTAAGGTCTGCAATGACAAGAGAAAGGTTTTTTTTTTATCTTTTTATGCACGGACATGAAGGTAAGAACAAGAGTTGCCTTAGAAAAAAAAAAGAAAAAAAATTGCCTTAGAACCAGCCATCGCCAAGGGGCATGTGTAAGAAAAAGGAGATCTAACCGACCCGTGCAAATGATCACACGCTACTGTAAGCGTGCCAGGGTCTTAAAGGGCATTGGAGATACAGCCAGCACTAAGTTTGCCCCAAGCCAGATCTGCTGCCTCTAATCCTGAGCATTGAAGAACAGGGCAAGCAAGACAACACAGCCACTTTAGGATAATGGGAAGCAGAGAGCCAACATGGCCATGATAGGGAAAGAAGTGTCGGTTTGCATGGAAGATTGGGAAGGAATAATTGTTTAGAAAGCTGAATAATTTTTTCCTTGTCAATAGCTTTTGCATCTCCTTATATAACTCTGTAAATGTTAATAGTTATCTTATGGGCAGACGAAGCTATCAGGATTTGAAACTTCCATGTCGTTAGAGAGTGATTTTGTAGAAAAGTAAACCTTCCCCATCAGTACAATATTTTCAGTACAATATTTTAGAAATTAAGAGATTCATTTGCCATGAAACATATGAACCCAAACTGATATTCAGAGAATTGACCACTGTCACATCCGGGTTCCACATGTCATTTTCAAATAAATAAGCACACACCTTGGAGTTGGTGTGGCAGGGGGAGTCAGTTAGTTACGGCCTTCTCAAATGCTCTGGTGGGACAGAAGCTGGGAGTGTGTTTTTTAATTAGGGATTGCAGAGGACTTTGTAATCCTTTACATTTAATGTTTAATTTATTTAATAGAAGCAAAACAATTATAATAATAATTCAATTTGACCTCTATCAAGATGCCATGAATTTCCCAAGTGACCTTCAACTACCATTGTAGCCAGGACATGGCAAGTTAATGGAAGATGTGCTTATCCATGGTTCTTATTTCTTTTTTGACAAACTTTTGTTTTTCTTAAAAAGTTGTAGAGAAATGTATTTCTAGTGAATAAACCACTAGCAACTATTTCTTGAAGTGGCAAAACATGTTCGGTCATGTAGACAGCCATTGACTCTCCATTCAGAAACCATTCCTGGCTTTGTGTCTTGTAACCCTTCATATTTATTCCTAACAGTATTCACAGCAGCCACTATATTTTCTATTCACTTCATCTTTGCTTTGCTTCTTTTTTTTTTTTTTTGAGACGGAGTCTCAAGCTGTCACCTTGGATAGAGTGCTGTGGCATCACAGCTCACAGCAACCTCCAATTCCTGGGCTCAAGCGAGTCTCCGGCCTCTGCCTCCCAAGTAGGTGGGACTACAGGTGCCCGCCACAACACCCGGCCATTTTTTGGTTGCAGCCGTCATTATTGTTTGGCAGGCCTGGGCTGGATTCGAACCCACTAGCTCAGGTGTACGTGGCTGGCACCTTAGCCTGTTGAGCCACAGGCGCCGAGCCTGCTTTGCTTCTTAATGTTAATTGTTCATATTTGATACTAAGAATAGGACTGTTATTTGAAGACTACCATATATAAGTTCCAGCCCTAATACAACACAGAATAACCAGGAAGGATCATTTAACCCTGGGTGGTCTAAATGGGCTGAGTGATATTTGCCTTATGGCAGACAAAAGATGCTTTGCAAGCTGTGGGTGTGGAAGTTCTCTGAACTGGTAAAATTAGTTACAGGGACTCTCCTGGGGGTTGAGGAAGCCTGGGCCCTCTGGCAGCACAGATCCTTTCTGATAAAAAGGATCTCTGCCCTTGAATGTTCGTTCTTTCTGACCAAGACTTGGAGGATGGATCACTAAAATTAATTCACTTCCAGCTTTCTAGGTTGTTCAGTGACTCTTTTGTCCTGTCTTTACTCATGTCAGCATAGCCACATTCATGACAACCCTGCTAATGCTTTTAAATTTGTGTTTCAAAGTACCGAGTATCAATTAGAGGTAATTAGTATAAAAGCATTTTGAAAAGTTAAAGGATCTAAGGAGAGGGAAACGCTATTACACATTTATTTTGGGAAGTTTATGATTCTGGAATCTCTTCTGAGACCAAAGAAAGAAAGACCAAAGAAAGGTATGGCAGACTCTCAGTAATGCTCATTGAAATAAATCAAGAGTAAACAGTGTGAGGCCTGGTGGAAAGGGTCTGGAGTCAGAAAGACCTGTGTGTGACTGTTGCTAGATTTACAGCTTTAGGTGAATCAGAGTCCTTATGTGTAAAACAAGGCTAGGTAGGCGTCCATCAGAGAACTGGCTTCTCAGAACAGTGCTTCAGCTGTAAGATGTGTCCATGAAGGGTAGCTGGTAGTAAACTGACCTAGGGTGAGGGCAGGACCCTCAGAGAGTATTCTATACTACGTTATAGAACAGTGGTTCTCAACCTTCCTAACGCCGTAATGTACTTTCATTGTTAAAAAGGGGACATGACCCACAGGTCGAGAACTGCTGTTTTAGAGTTTCCTGATAGAGGGAAATTGTTTATTTTGGATCAGTGACCATTTAATCCTTATTTCAATGAACATATACTGTTCGACAGGTATAAGCAAGAATGAATGCTGGGAATTGGGGATAAAGAAATGAAAGGGCATATGAAGAAGGAAAAAATGGAGAGAGAGCAAAAAAAGTGATGATGGGATGTTAAACTATGCCATCAACGGTTGCCTCAAAACCCAGGGTATTACTACCATGTAACTTTGCCCTTGGCCCAAAGACAGTTGGGTGCTTATTCTTTTTTCTTTCTTATTTTTGAAAGAATATCAAGGCTTCTTTTTCAGTTCATTAACATATTAAGTCACTGCCTAGGCTTTTTCAGCTTTTTCAATATTACCTCTTTAAAAGGTAATTTTTTTGTTTGTTTGTTTTTTGAGAGAGAGTCTCAAGCTGTCACTCTGGGTAGAGTGCTGTGGTGTGACAGCTCACAGAAAACTCAAACTCTTGGCCTTAAGGGATTCTTTGCCTCAGCCTCCCAACTAGCTGGGACTACAGGCACCCATCACAACACTTGGCTATTTTTTTTGGGTGCAGTTGTCATTGTTTAGAAGACCCGGGCTGGGTTTGAACCCACCATCCTCAATGTATGTGGCCACGCCCTGCCAACTGAGTTACGGGCGCCACCAAAAGATAGTATTTTTAAGTATTACCATTGATCTGTCCATCATCCATTTTCTCATTAATTTACTAAGCCATGTATTTCACAGGCATTTCTCCTATGTGCCAGGTTTATCCAAGGGGCTTTTGTGTGTATGTGTGTTTTGGTGGGGTGGGGTAGGTAGGTTTCTTCCCTTTCCTGCTTTTAAGTTTAAAGCTAAGTTGAATTTACTTAGCTTTTTTGTTTAAATTCAAAATGAAACTTCTAAATTAAAAATAATCAGACTGTCTGGGAAACAACAGACGAACTATTACAAATCTGGTAAACCAATTAGTCAAATATGGAGAGTGAAAAACATGCTTGAAATGATTTTGACTCATGTAATTACCTCAGAGTAATTTTTTGAGTGTTTCTAGGCAACAGCAAATTTAATAAGAAACAAGTGGTGAAAAAAAAAATAAAAGAAACAAGAGGGTTTATTTTTCCTCCTTTTTTCTTTTCTCTTCTCTCTTATGTTGTGATAAGAGCAGCTTGTCTATCTGCCTGCTATGTGGTATTAGAAATGGCTGGTTGGGTTACAGCAGGAAGGCAGGAACATTTAGAATGTGATTTTCTTTTTTTATATAGTGTACTTCACCTGTGTTTGATGAAACATTAGTTTCGTTATGTTACAATTGACCTGTACAGGTAGATCAGAGCATTAAGTCGGGGGCAAATTTGAATAGAAATCATAATGAGTGAAACTTTGACAAAGGAGAAACAGCAATAAAAAATGCTTAACCTTCGTATTTCTGTATCAATATTTTGGGTTCCCTTTTGAAATTAAATCTTGCGTGTCATGTTTTGAGATAGCTGAGTAGGTCATTGCTTTACATGATATCGAGCAGAATGCATTTTCTCGCACTCTTTCTCCATTTGTGGAGGAATTTTCCTTAAGCGTGTGAGATGTGGCTCCAACTGCTATAACAGCCCACCCCTCTGCTCTTTTTACAACGTATGGTCAGAGAGAGATCCAAGGGTTCGCATACACCTGGTGCATTTGTCTCATAAGCAGAAGGAGGTTACTATTTGAACACAAATGAAAGTTTACTAAAAGGAGGTAGAAGGTCGGAAGGGTGCTTTGGAATATTAGAAAAACAATCCTTACTAGAGAACATTTAATCATAAGTGGCTTATCCTTCTCGTAGGGAATGCAGTGTATTTGCATCATTCTCCTTGGCAGTTAACCTTTTATATTTTATACTCATGGCATTTCTGTCAAGCACCCCCTGTGCTCCAGTTAAAGTCAGTGTTCTTTGGACACAGTTCAAGAAGTAGACAGTGTCGGAGGGGGAGCTTATGCAAGACAGTTTGGCAGCGGGAGGTCATGGATAACCACAGGACCAGTGGATGGGAAAGAAGAACCAAGGATGTGAGTAACAGCTTTTGGTAGCAGTGCCCCTTGGGGTGTTGTTTTGAGTGTGAGCTATTGGGCAGAGGAAAGTCAAGGAAGTTTCTTGACAGAATTTCTAACCCAGATTATAAGTTTGTGCATGTGGATATTTGGACTAACTCAGTGCACCTGTGCCTACAATCAGGAGTATATGGTTCAGTGGTCCCAGTAAGAGCAGCACTCATTTAGGAGGCCAATTGAAACTCGATTGAAGTGAAGTGATTCAGGGGAGATGTGCAATACGGCTTTCCTCCTGGGAACATTTTCTCCTAAGGTATTAATCAGGGCACCAGGCAAAATACTCAAAAATACTGTTCCAAAAATAAGAAACTGTGGAAACCTATTTATTTTCTGAAATGTTGCCTGTCTTTGGAAGAAAATAGGAGAGAATGAATAAACATATATAGTTTATGTAAGGATGAGGTGTGAGTCAAGGTACCCTCTGAGTATTCTTAATATTCAGGTGAATGTCTACATAAAATTATGCATATAGTCTGAAATTGTGGCATAGATTGAAAGTGAAAAATGCTATGAAAAGGGATAGTTTACAGAACTTAACTTTGGTGGAATTTTTCTGTAGGATCTGAAAGACAATTTTATTTTTATGATTAGAATTTTTCATTAGGGCTAAAATCTTGGCTCTTAACTTAGCTGTATGACTTTTAGCTGTAAGGTAGCCTCCATAAACATCAATTTTTGTCATCAGTTAAATGTTACCTACCTCCTAAGGTAACTGTGAGAATTCAATGAAATAATGTATGTAACGTATTAGCACAATGCCTGATTCATAGAAAATGTTCTATAAAAATTAACTCCTGCGTTAGCATTCTAACCTGTAAGCTCTACAGAGAATAACAACAATGATAGCAAAAGCTACCAAAACTTGGTGGGACATTACAAAAACAGTCCTAAGAGGGAAATTTATTGCATTAGATGCCTACATTAGAAAAACAGAGAGAGAGAGCACATCAACAACCTAATGAACCATCTTAAAGAAATGAAAAAAAGAAGAGCAATCTAAACCCAAACCTAGCAGCATAAAAGAAATAATCAAAATTAAAACATAGATTAATGAAATTGAAAATGAAAGAATCATTGAGAAAATTAACAAAACAAAAAATTGTTTTTTTGAAAAAGTAAATAAAACTAATAAATCTTTGGCCAGATTAACTAGAAAAAGAAAAGTAAAATCCCTACTAACTTCAGTCAGAAATGACAAAAGGGGCCTGGTGCCCATAGAACAGTGGTTATGGTGCCAGCCACATACACTGAAGTTGGTGGGTTCAAACCTGGCCCAGGCTAGCTAACCAACAATAATAACTGTAATAAAAAAATAGCCAGGTGTTATGGTGGGCACCTCTAGTCCTAGCTACTTGGGAGGCTGAGGCAAGAGAATCACTTAAGCCCAAGAGTTGGCGGCTACTGTGAGCTGTGATGCCACAGCACTCTACTGAGGGCAACATAATGCGACTCTGTCTAAAAAAAAAAAAAAAAGGAAACAAATAATAAAGGGGAAATAACAACAGATGCCACACAGATATAAGAGATCATCTCTGAATCCTATAAGAAAATCTATGCCCAGAAATTTGAGAATGTGGAGGAAACAGATCAATACCTGGAATCACACCCTCTCCCTAGACTTAATCAAGAAGAAAAAGATCTCTTGAACAGACTGATTTCAAGAACTGAGATCGAGGAAACAATAAAAAAATCTCCCAACAAAAAAATGCCCTGGTGCAGATGGCTTCACACCAGAATTTAATCAAACTTTCAAAGAAAAGCTTATACCCATACTGCAGAAATAATTCCAAAAAATTGAGAAGGAAGGAATCTTCTCCAACATGTTCTGTACGGCAAACATCACCCTGATACCAAAACCAGGAAAAGGCCCAACTAAAAAAGGAGAACTTCAGACCAATTTCACTAATAAATTTTGATATAAAAATTATCAGTAAAATCCTAGCAATTAGATTACAGTTACACATTAAAAAAAAATCATTCATCATGATCAAGTTGGTTTCATCCCAGGGATGCAAAGCTGGTTGAACATACACAAGTCCATAAATGTAATTCACCACATGAACAGAAGCAAAAACAAAGACTTTATGATCCTCTCAATAGATGCAGAAAAAACATTCAATAAAATTCAGCATCTTTAGAACACTTAAGAATATAGGCATAGGGGGCACATTTCTTAGTCTATTCAAAGTCATCTACAACAAACCCATAGCTAATATTATGCTGAATGTAGTAAAGCTGAAAGCTTTTCTACTTAGAACTAGAACCAGACAAGGTTGTCCCCTATCAACACTACTATTTAACATAGTGCTGGAAGTTCTAGCCAATTCATTCAGGCAAGAGAAGGAAATAAAGGGCATCCAAATGGGGGCAGAGGAGGTCAAACTCATTGCCAACAATATCATCTTATTCTTAGAGAACCCCAAAGACTCAACCACAAGACTCCTGGAAGTGATCAAAAAAGACAGCAGTGTCTCAGGATATAAAATCAATGTCCACAAATCAGTAACCTTTGTATATGCTAGTGGTTCTCAACCTTCCTAATGCCACGATGTATTTTCATTGTTACAAAGGGGTAGTGACCCACAGGTTGAGAACTGCTGGTATATGCCAATCACAGCCAAAATGAAAAGGTAATCAAGGACACAGTTCCCTTCACGGTAGCTTAAAAAAATGAAAGTCCTAGAAAAATGCATAACAAAAAAGGTGGAGGATCTCTGCAAAGAAAATTATGAAACCCTAAGAAAAGAAATAGCAGAAGATGTTAACAAATGGAAGAACATACCATGCTCATGGCTGGCAAGAATTAACATTGTGACAATGTCTATAATCAATCTATAGATTCAATGCAATCTCCATTAAAATACCATCATCATACTTTCAAGATTTGGAAAAAATAATTCTTTGTTTTGTATGGAACCAGAAGAAACTCTGTATAGCCAAGGCAAATCTTAATAATAAAAACAAAACTGGGGGTATCACCCTACCAGACTTTCAGCTCTACTACAAAGCCATAGTGATCAAAACAGCATGGTATTGGCACAAAAATAGAGATGTTGACATTTGGAACTGAATAGAAAACCATGAGATGAAACATTTTACAACCACCCAGTCTTTGATAAACAAAACACAAACATACACTGGGAAAAAGAATCCTTATTTAATAACTCTCTCTCTTTGTTGGCGATATGATCTTTTACTAAGAGAACCCCAAGGACTCAACCACAAGACTCCTCCAAGTAAACAAAAAATATAGTAATGTCTCAGGATATAAAATCAATGTCCACAAATCAGTAGCCTGTATATGCCAATAACAGCCAAAATGAGAAGCTAATCAGGGATACAGTTTTCTTCACAGTAGCTTCAAAAAAAAGGAAATACCTAGGAATATACATAACAAAAGAGGTGAAGAAAATTACAAAATTACCTCTACAAAGAAAATTACCCAGTGGCTGTAATTGTTCCTCTCTTACAGACAAGGAAACTGAGGCTCAAACAGGTGAAAGAACATGGCCAAGCTCATGTACTGTGGTCAGCAGAACAAGCATCTGAAGACAATACCTTGGAAGTGGAAGTAACGAAAATTTCATGGGCAAAGGATGGCCCTGTTATGGACTCTGAAGCAATAGCAATATCTTTATTTTGATGTTTCCTATTAAAATCTTATCCTCTGGATGAGAGGTCAGGCAGAATGGCAAATGCCACCCTCGAGCAGGCACTTAAGTAATAAATCACATTCAGGGTTTGATAACTTTCTCTACTTAGGGAACAGGAGTGGCTTTGCCTAGTTCAGCTTCATCAGTGGGCCTGACTGCTATTCTGAGCTATTAATAACAGGAAATTGTATTGACTTAACTAGTAATGAAAGCTTCTTAAGCACCGTGGGCAGTTGTTTAGGAAAAAGATTGAATTTAAAAACATGCACCTGATTATTTAGCAGCTTTACAAACACCTGAGAAGAAAATATTTCGTTGTCAAGTACAGCTGCTTTGGCAGTGTGATTTCTGAAAGGCTGGGCAGTAGCGTGGGCTGTTGATACAGACAGGCGCAGATACTTTTTGTCTTAAGTATGTGGCTTTGGAACATTCTGTTCCTTATACATTTTTAACTTGATAAACCTGCCTCCATGGGCTACAAGAATGCAAATTCTTGACTAATCTTTGCAAATACATCTTTTAAGAAAAATTCCTTAAAAAGAGCAGTTCCCTGACTATTAGAGATACTTGTCTGTGTTGTGTGTTTTACTATTTCCAGAACATTTACATCTATAGCTGTCTTTTCATTTTTCAGCTGGAGAGAACTGAACCTGGCTTGCTTTGAGACCCAAGTCTGCCTCTCATGGGCTTCTGTGACCTCAATCAAGTCCCTCTCCTATCTGTACCTAAGTCCTCATCTACAAATTGGTGGTGTTGATGCTTCCTTTCTAGACTGTGACACTAAATGATCTAATGTTAGGCATGAGTGCTTTGTGAATTGTGCAAGGCCTTTTCAAAGAGAACCAATACTAAACTTACTTGGTGTTCGTAAAGGAGTATTCATGGGTTAGTAGCATCCTGAAGATCTAAAATAAAGTTGTAATGAGATGCCAGAATTTGCTATTGAACAGACATGTAGTTGGTAATTTATCAAAGAAAATAGAGGGTCATGGGAGATAATCCTAAGTGTGGTAGGAGCTTTTTGGAGAAAAGAGTGTACAGTGACAGAACACGCTTCCAGACTTCTATAAGAGATAACACCTTCTCAGTCCACAGAGGCTGTGTCTGCTATCATTGTACAGGCAGTGTAGGGCAGTCAAGTGAGTCAGTCTTTCATCTGCCACTACCTTTTGTGTGAATTCTTTAATTCTCTGAAAACAGTGAAAATAATAATACCTACCCCCACAGAGTTATGAAGATTAAATGGGCCAGTATATGTAAAATGTTTGGTGGGCCTGGCATGGTGGCTCACTCCTGTAATCCTAGCACTCTGGGAGGCTGAGGCAGGGGGATTGCTTGGGTTCAGGAGTCCGAGACCAGCCTGAGCAAGAGCGAGACCTCATCTCTATTAAAAATAGGAAAACTAGCCTGGTGCAGCGGCTCACACTTTGGTCCTAGTTACTTAGGAGGCTGAGGCAAGAGGATCTGCTCAAGCCCAGGAGTTTTAGGTTGCTGTGAGCTATTATGCCACAGCACTCTACTGAGGGCGAGTAAAACTCTGTCTCAAAAAATAAAAATGCCTAGTGCATAATAGGTCTTATTAACTATCCCCTTCTCATTTAATATTTTGGGGCACGTAGGAGCTCTAAGCAGATAAGCCACTATCAACACTTGTAGAAGCTTATGTGCTTCTCAGAGCATTCAGGCAAGGTCTAAAAGCAATCAGGGATTACTCAGAATATTGCCCAAACTTGTTAATGGAATTTGAGGGTATGTAGCCATTTCAATTATCGTTAGGTGCAGAGAAAGTTATAGATGTTTGGTATGTGAAGACTCTAAAAGAAGGTTTTGAGGGGAAGCAAGTAGGTGTCTGTGCAATGGGAAAAGTTCATAGGGATTACATTCAGGACTCATTCAGAGATAAGGGTACTGTGTTGAGGAATGAAGAGAGTAATCACCTGCTTAAGCTGGCCTCGGGCTGAGAAAGTCTTGCAAAGGGATGTCTTATGAAGAATCACGGAGGAGTTTTCCAAACTGTGGAGCTGATTTATTGGGTTATTCTTAAAGTATTTATAATTTACCATTTGGAAGCACTTCCATTTCTTTGAGTAAACAACTGAGAGGTTTGTAAGTAGAAAACCTGCAATTACATAACCTTTTCAGGATTGTTATTTTCAAAAACATTTAGATAAGGACGAGCAGTCAGTGATTTTAGCTATTGAACGTATGAGTGCATGCAATTAGGAAAGTAAAATGGAAATCATTTGAAAAAAGAAAGCCTTTTTCTTTTCTTTTTCTTTTAGAGACAGAGTCTCACTTTGTCACCCTTGGTAGAGTGCTATTGCATCACAGCTCACAGCAACCTCCAGTTCTTGGGCTTAGGTGATTCTCTTGCCTCAGCCTCCCAAGTAGCTGGGACTACAGGTGCCCACCACAATGCCCAGCTATTTTTTTGTTGCAGTTGGGCTGGGGCCGGGTTTGAACTTACCACCCTTGGTCTATGGGGCCAGCGCCCTACTCATTGAGCCACAGGCACTGCCCAAGAAAGCCTTTTTTAGATTGTCAATTTTAAGCCTAAAGTTATGTTTTGTATCGTGTGGTGAGTATGGACGGCGTGTAATCATTGCATAGCTACTGAATGCTTTTGCCTTCCAGGTCTTTCCCATCGTCCTCATAAAAGATAACAAGATAAAGTGAGTAAGGCTTTTAAACTTGTCTATACTTCAGAGATGGGTAGGCTTTAGTTTATTGTCATGATTATACAACAAGAAATGCCATCTTCTTTCCATGCGTGGGTTAGAAAATCATTCTGACCTTTCCCATGTGTTTTTTCATGCTGATTTTTTTGTGTGATGATACTAATAATCTCATTTTTATTTGAGCTTTTCATTTTTTCCACATCCGTACTCTCATTTGAAGACAAAGTAATTTAATGTTTCATTTAATTTAATTTTATTCTAATTATTTGAGACAGGCCCTTACTCTATTGCCCAGGCTGGAGTGCAGTGGTTTCATCATAACTCACTGCAATCTCAAGCTCCTGGGCTCCCGTGATCCTTGTGCCTCAGCCTCTCTAGTAGTTATAAGCATGCACAAAGATGTCATGCTAATTAAAAAAAATTTCTGTAGGGACAGGATCTTCTTATGTTGCTCAGGCTGGTCTAAAAGTCCTGTGCTTGTGATCTTCCTGCCTTGGCCTCCCAAAGTGCTAGGATTACAGGACTGAACCACCACACCTGGCCTAGTGAAGGTAATTTAAAAATATTATTTATTATATTAGAAGTTTCCTGACTCTGCGCCTGTGACCAATTCATCATGGAAGCAGAGGAGGGAAAATATGAGTGGAGAATCAATATAGAATCTTTTAAAATATGTTTGTGACTGGGAAGGACTGGGACAGGTGTGAGGAAGGGACAGCATAAATATACCTTTAGACCCATCTCCTGTCCTCAGAGTTGGGGCTGGGGCTACACTTCTGCACTGCTGGTGGGAGTGCAAGCTAATACGTCCCTTTTAGAAAGAAGTATGGAGAATACTCAGGAATCTAAAAGTAGACCTGCCATTTGATCCGCAGTTCCTCTACTAGGGGTATATCCAAGAGACCAAAAATCACTTAATAACAAAGATATTTGCACCAGATTGTTTATTGCAGCTCAATTTATAATAGCCAAGTCATGGGAGAAGCCCAAGCGCCCAGTGACCCATGGATGTACCATGGAATATTAATCATCCTTAAAAAAGATGGAGACTTTACCCCTTTTACATTTACTTGGATAGAGCTGGAACATATCCTACTTAGTAAAGTATCTCAAGAATGCAAGAAAAAATATCCGATGTACTCGGTACTATTATGAAACCAATTTACAATCACTCACACTTTCATATGAAGAATAGATCACGACTATGGCCCAGGATGAAGGAGGGAGCGGGGGGGATGGCAGGGGAAGGGGGAGGTCAGATCAAGGGAGGGTGATTGGTGAGATCACACCTATGGTGCATAATGCAAAGGTACATGTCAGATCTATTACTATAGAGTATAAATGTCTTAACACAATCATTAAGTAAATGAGATAAAGTATATGTTAACCAGTGTGATGTAAGTGTTCCTAATTCTATAGGAAATCAGCACATTGTACCCCATAAATGCATTAATGTATACATGAGTTAGGTGTTTATGATTTAATAATAAAAAAAGAGGGACTGTTTTTTATGCACCTATCATGTGCCAGGTAGGTGCTGGTAGTTTAGCACATATTTTTTAAATCTGCTCAACAACACTAAAAGATGGATAGTGTTACTACCATGTTGTAGGAAATAGGCTACACTTTTGTTGGAAATTGGTAAGTCACCTACATGTATCATAAAAATAAATCTGTTTATTTGCTATGCTCAAATGATGTTTATAGTAAAATTTCTATTGTTGCCTTAATTCCTTAGTCTTTTTAAGAAATCCAAATGGAAGATCTGATTGTGCCCTTGATGCCAAGAATGACTCTTCTATATGCAATATGAGACAAAGTCAAATTAAAGGTAGTTGTGGAGTATGAGTGAGGGCCGTACCTGAGGATACTTTGTTCTAGAACCTGAATCTGGTGCTGGTCTTGTTGATTTTGCTTCTTCATCTCTTCTTGTTCTTTTCCACTGCTGATTCCATCTAGAAGCCATTTCTCCCTCAAGGCCTTTTTCTGATGTCAGGAAAGAAATATGAAGATATCAGTCAACAATCTCCAAAATTCTTACTGCTTTCAAATCTTATGAATTCCAGGAGTGGACATTAAATTAAAGAAGAATTTTTTTCTCTCAGTGCCTTACCCGAATAGATCTGGCATTTTATAGTCTTCATTGCAACCTTCTTGACCTTTTTCCAAAGTCAGTTTTTACTTATCTAAATCCTATTTATTCTTCAAGGTCTGATTCAGGCCCCTCTTTGTCTATAAAGATCCTTGCCTCCCCTAGACCTCTGGAAGCCCCATCCACAGCCTAGACAATTCTCTTTCTTCAGAATCATGCTGTACTGGATGTTTATTGCAGTTATCCGGGGACCTCATAATGTGATGTCTTTACTATTATTTGTTTAGTTGATGGATGTATATCTCGTATCCTTAACAAAGTCAAAAGCTCCCCTGAATCACCTTAATATTTACCCTGGTAACAGCATACAATAACTACTCCCAAAAAATCTTTTGTAGGGTTAATTGGAATGGTGGGCAAAACAGAAGGTGTTATATCTTAAATTAATTCAACATTAGCCTTAGGTTGAGTGGTAGATATTTATTGTTTTGCCCACCCAGTACCTCTTATTTTCTCATATAGACATCTTTATCCTTAGATTTATCTCCCTACCTGTTCCAATAATACATGATACATTAGATTCATTGATCTTTCTAAACACTGAGTTGAATTTTTGCCACTCTAACAACACAAAAATTTCATATGTTTTATCACATAAAAAATCCTCTTTAATTTGCACAAAATAAACTCTTGAACCTGAGCCAAAGAAGACTCACAACAAGTGAAAAAGACCTATAAATTTTGGAGTGGGTTTATTTTTGGGTCTAGTTTGTGTCTCAAGTAGAAACTGTCAGATATGTGGTTATATCATTTTCAAGGAGTTTGTTTTTCCCTTTCATCTGGAAGAAAGGGCTGCCATCTTGCATCTAATTTGTCTCTCTAAATTATTTGTTCCATTATTCATCATTAATTATTCACTGGGAATTCACTACATCTAAAATAGTGAGGAGTGAATGGAAACTTTTCTTTATTTTCTGGGACTTCTTTCTCTTATATTCGTTTAAAATGAGAACTAGTAAGAATCTTGTCTTTTCTAAAAAAAGGATGCTAAAATTAATACCCTTGGGATATAAATATTTCTGAATTAAAAAAACTTTTAATTAACCTTGATTGCTGCTATTTAATTACCAATATGCTGTTATTTTAACTAAGGCAATGGCTTTCAAAGATTTTTTTAAAAAGAATTACTATTACACTGCCTACAAATAAATATTATATAGAATTATAGTTTGGGCAACAGCTGAAATTTAGATTGCTTTAGTTGAAACGGTGAGGGGGCCTAGAACCTTATGGATGCACAGACATGGTTTGAGGACCACTAGCTTAAGTAAATAACAACTTAACCCTCCATCATCATATTTGTGTTGGTCTTTTTACAGTTCTTATAGTTTTACAGTTCTGTCTATAACTGCAGGTGGATAACCCATTCCATGAAAGCAGTTGGTATTACTCTACTCCATGGCCAGAGATTTTTACCCCGGTGTTATCTTAACCATTTATTAAAACTGTGTAGCTGTTTGTAAAAGTGTTTTCTCACGTGCTCAGTAAATGTTATTGATATAGGTTGACATTTAATTCCTGAGGTTAAAGATGCCAAAAAATCTGACTATGTCTGCATTTTACGAATTTGCCTTGATTTTAATTTATTTCAATTTGATGGGATATGTAGATAGCTAATGTCTAGTAAAGAAAACAGATGACACCTATCAAAGTAAGTTATAGTCATTACAAGCCACCTCTACAGATAACTCAAATAATATTTATTATTTGAATATGAGAATGTTAATAGTATCCCCAGACATTCCCTTGCCAACACATCATGGGTATGATTGCCAGGCTCAGGAGCTAAAGAATATCAGTGAATTAGCGTTTTGAAACGTGTGTGTACACTGATAAGGGAGTGCTTTGTGAATGTTTATACTTCTGTTGTTTAACAAGTGTCAGAGAAGTCTAGTGAAAATGTTTGCAATCAGGAGGGTGGTGAGGACAGTCAGGGGACCCAGGATAAGTTGATGGAGAAGAAAATAAGAGACAGGATGGTAAGCATAGAGGCCAGTGGAGCTCTCTTGACCTGGTGAACATATAGATTGGTTTTTAAAATACTTTTGCACGTTTGCGTACCCCATTTTGGAATTATGCTTTCTGTTTGATATAGACAACTATTTTCTGAAAACTTGGAAGAATGTTCTTTACTGAAGTGGCCACTTTTCCATCTACGTTACTTTTGCAGTTTATGCCTCCCAAATACAGTTCATCACAGAATAGGTGTCCTTCCAAGTTGGTGTGTCAGTTGTCATTTTAAGGGCACCGGTTAAGTTTTCTTTCTTTTATATTCTTCACATCCTACATAATAGGTCCTTAAAACACATCGACTGAAAGGCCTTAGGTACATCCGCATAAGTTCTACCTATCAGCTAAGATTAAGCTTAAACCCCTCAACTTTAATCAAATCTTCTTGGACCACCCCAGATCAAAGAATTAATGCTTATGCTCTAATGTAAATGAAAAAAACCCTCTATCATTTAACTTGTCTTATTTAATAATGAATTTCCCAAGTTAAGAAAAGGTGTCATTTCCTTCTCCTCCCCTCTACACCACACACTGCTTAGGGCCAGGGCACAGCTTGGATTGCACCTTTGTGCAGACAAAATGAAACCTTCTTGCTCCTGGTTTAAGGAGGCCTGAGGCAGAGTACACGGGGATGTGGGCAGGATTTCAGCACCTTCATTCAGGTACCTTTGTACAGCACATGATCTGCACAATTGTGTACAGGAGTTCAAACATGATACATGTTTTGATTGGATGAGATTAGAAGAGGTCTCCTGGGTTCCAGAAAGCAAGCCAACGGAGAAGATTGTGTGTTACTTTCTGAACGGTTTTTGGCAAGTACAAAAATAAGTGCCCTCTCAGTAGAGGACCTGAGAGCGAATCATACTTTTCCCATGTGAAACTTACTTTCTAGAATGAACTGAAGAGATATTTAAACCTTTTACTATGAACTCTACTGTTTTTTGGCTACCCATTCTTCAAGGATAAAAATTGCTGGATGCTAGAGAGTTCACAGTGAGATTCAAATTGTGTGTAAGTTGTCTGTGTATGAGAGAGAGAGAGAGAGTAAGCTCTGATTTGAGAGTTAGAAATGGCCTACCCCCCAAATTGTTCTAGATTTGACCGTTGACTTCATTTGCATTACACTGAGCATCTTGGTAAAATTTGTTTTTATTTCACTGATTTTCTGGGAGTACACCTGCATTTCTTGAGTATGTTTCATGTCTACCACTCATGAAAATTCAATGCAACATACTACAAGGACAGCAGGCTAACTATATTTGAAATTATCCAATAAACATCAGACATGTCAACTTGGGAGGGAGCAAAGAAACAAACAGAGTGCAGAGAACTGAGGCTCATTACAATCTTAAATTATGTTTGCTTTCAGAGAAGTGCTTACTTGTTCCATTAGAAAAATGGATTTAGCTGAATTTGGCAAGTTTAACTCAGGTTTATAGACTCCATGAGTGTACACCATTGTTTCATTAAGGGGATTCATTATATCTATTGATAGCAGCCCTGCCAGATAAGTACAGTTTCCTGTTTGGCTTGCTCACAAGGAGCTCCTGTTTGTCATTGCCTGTATCCTGTCACTAAGCTACGTAATAAAATGTTGAAACTCAATGTGCTTTAATTACACAATGACCACACCCTGTGAAAGATGTAAGGTCTGATTTTAAAAATGGAGGTTTATTTCTGGTTATGATCTCATGTTCTGTCAAAACAAAAGAAAACCAAAACCCAAACCATGCTCAGACAATATTGGATTCATAGCACTGAGCTTTTAAATACAAGCATCCTTGACCAGGCGAGACACTGTCTGTTCTGCACCCTCGGGGAATGGTTGGCCTTTCATTGATTCGAAAAGGAACTTCTTAGCTGGATCAGCTCCCTAGAGATGTTAGGCAAGCCTGTAAACAGGGCCAAATTCTCAAGGTTGAATTCTCAAGGTTACCCAAGAACATTAGGAAATTCAGTTAATAAAGGATAAAAGTAATAAAACGTTTTCAACTTTCCATATGTTTGTCAGAAGGTATTAATCTCATATGCAAATATTATTAGCTCCTTCACCTCCCCTATGGTTATTAGAATGCTAGTAGAACTATGTTGGATTTCTTGTTTTCCCGAAGTATCTGAACTATTCAAATATCAGTGCCATTAGGATATTTGAATACTAAATCATTGAAATGAAATCAAAGTCATAAGTTACCTTCAAATGTTGGTGCTTTAGTTTCTCTTCCTCTACTTTCAGGCGTCTCTGTGATATTTCTTCCTGTATTTTCCTTTTATCCTGAAATAAAAAAGTTCCAGCATATTTTATTTTTTTTTAATTTGTTTAAATAGGTTACCTGTGGATTGATGTCATTATCTGAATGGCTGGCCAGCAATATGCTCTTGGCATTGGTGTGAAGCTGTTTTGGAAACTCATATTTTAAAGGAAAAGAGGTTGATGTGAAACATTCAGCGCATTTTGCTTGTAGGAAACAATATGAAAAGGTAATTTTTCAAAGAGGCCTTAAAATTATTTGAGCCTCTTTCCTTATTCACTCTTTTCTTCTTTCTCGGAAGTCTAGCAAGATTGACCTACTGAGTGATGCAATGGAAAAAGTGAATTCTAAGGAGGGAGTTTTGAAATAGACATGAAGAAACATTGAGAGAAGAGAGACTGTTCCCAGCACAAGGCTGAAGAAGTTTCTGGGTGAAAGACCTGCTTAATGTGGAAAACAGGATAGCCTTGGGTCATCAGGGAACTAAGGAAGCTAGAAAGTGGGACTGTTTCCTCCTTACATAACTTGCTATGAGAAGATAGAGAAAAAAGAATTCAGATACTTCCTAACTCTTGGAAGGCTTTTAGCTGAAATTAAACAAAATTCATGAAGAATTATGTCTTTTACCATGTTTCAATTTTACATTACCTTGAGAAAATTAGACAGCATAGTTATTAATACACAGATTATAATTTCTAGAAAATATAGCATATATACTAAGTAGACAGTTTGAGATTGATTTCTGGCTCCTCCATGTACTAGCTCTGTGTCCTTGGACAAGATCCTTATTAACTTTTCTCTACCACAATGATCTCATCTGTTAAATGGGAATACTAAGAGTACCTACCTCATAAGATTCGAGCATTAAATGAACTAGTGCTCGACATGTATGTAAAAGTTCCTAGAACACTGCTCGACATGTAGTGCTCTAGACACTAAATAAGCATATAACGTGTTAGTGTACAGAAAGCAGCATGTTCATTCTGACAATGCTTTCTTTGGCTTGAAATGTTTTAGAGATTCCCTGTCTGGAATTTTTTGAGACATCCGTCTGGCCTAGGAAAAAGGTCTTTATTTCCTCATTTTTGATCAGAAGTGACCTTCTCCTCCATCTTATTCACAAGTGTTCGTTTTAAATCTGCTTTCAAAACTGAAAACTCCCAAAGAACAAAATCTTTTTGCCAATAAAGACATCCAAAAGAATTTGAAGCAGGCTGAGAAGGTAATTTAGAAGAAAGAGTTCCAAAAATATTTGGCAGCATTATTGAAATAAGCGCATGGCTTCCTGATGTGACTACTCTGAAGACAAAAATTCTTTTTTGATGTATAAGTTCAGGTACATTTGTTGAAGGAAAACAACATGTTGCTCTCCAACTTTGTGTCATTATTTCTCTTTGTGTATAAAAAGAAATACATGCCTTCATCAGCGTTACTTTTTAGGTTTCATAAGCAGTCTTTTTTTTTTTTTAACAGCTAGGAAACAAGCAAAGATCTTCAGAATCACTCCTTTCTTTGAATGAAATTGGATTATTAGTAAGAGAAAACTCTGACAACCTCTGCGAGTCAATTTTCCACTATGTCTAAAGGTTGTTATTGAACAGATATTAGTTATAGTTTAAATTTATTGTGCCAAACATTTTAGTGACTATTTTACAGGCAAGCACAATTTTACTTAGTACTCATAATAACAAAGAGACACTATAATAATTTTCATTTCACAAAGAAAAAATGAAAGTTTTGGAGAGAGTAACTCATCCAAGTTCTTATAATTAGTTAAGTGGCAGAGCCAGGATTTGAACCCCGGGAGTTTGAGGGCAGCCTTCCCACTTTTAGCCCATTCATTTTATCATTCATTTCCTTGAGTGGGAATTTAGTCAAATGAGTCATGATGGAGAGTCTCATTGTCCTCTCCATCATGAAGTACTGTGGCTTGGAGGCCAAGGAGGACCTCTCACTAGAAGGGAGCAGAGTTTTGGTTCCCTGGGTGCTGGTGCTGTAACTACACTCTCTATGAATAGCCTGTAGAGAAGAGTGTTTGGTGGACGAGGACTGTGGCACTCAGCAATGCTTTCTCAGCCCTGTTGATCACCAGTTTGGGCTGGTTTCATCTTGGGATTAGTAATCAGATAATTGAAGCTGTGGGTAGAGGCAGGGCATCTGAATTGTTTTAGCAACATCAGGCTCATATAAGGGTTGCTAAGGAATACCAATGTTTCGTCACTCAGAGGTAATGCGATGCCTCTCTTATATCAGTCTAAGTAGGTAAGAAGGTCATTTTTTAATGTTATAGCCATGATCCTATTTTAAGATAAGAGTATTTTTCTCATAAGATACCCATCAGTGGCAAGTTATTACCCTTTAGTTAAATTTCACAGGACTCTTTAAGTGTTAATAAAAAATAATATCACAATAATTTAGTTTTAATATGGCAGGATAAACTATAGGTCAACCTTAAGTTGTACATCCACCTCTATTGCTAGTGTACCAAAAGTTTTCATTGCCAGCTAATTCCTTCCCGCATTGTCATAGAATAAATAGATGTGAAATGCCATCTGCTTCCCAAAATTTCCCTGGAAGATGAACCACCTGTATAGACAGTTGTTGTAACCTGGCACAACAGATATTAGTGGTTACTATGGAGCCATCAGGGTTATTAATGTAACCAGTTGAATAACTTGTGTTGCTATTTACTTCTCAATGTTCAGTTACCTAGGCTTTTTGTCTAATGAACATTTTGCCTAGAATTTTAGCCGTCTGATTTAACCTATTTTATTTATTTATTTATTTTTTATTGAGTCATAGCTGTGTACAATAATTCAGTCAAGGAGTACAGTGTGTGGGCTTCACATGCAATTGGAGATATTTTCATCAACCTGATTAATATAACATTCATGATATTTTCTCATTTACTATGTGAAAACAATTTTGATCCGTATTTAGAAGTTTTCTCCTGACCCTTCAACTATGCACCCCAAGTCTGACCCTAAGATACTCTTGTACAGAATTTTCTAGAAAAATCTGTACAAGAGTATCTTAGGGTCAAATCCTTTGTGGTTAGCCCTGGTCAACTGTGAGGTCTGATGTCAGAAAGATGCAGTAAGAACAGAGCTCACTTTGCCTCAAAGCGGGAGAAGATATTTGCATGCTACAAGTATGACAGAAGGCTAATAACCAGAATCTAGAAAGAACTCAAACAAATCAAAAAAGGGGGGGGGAACCCCATTAAAAACTGGGCAAGAGACATGAACAGAATCTTTTCTCCTGAGGACAGATGAATGGCCATCAAACACATGAAAAAATGCTCGTGATCTCTAAATATCAGAGAAAGGCAGATCGAAACCACTTTGAGATACCACCACTTTGAGAATGGCCCATGTCACACGGCCCCAAAGCAACAAACGCTGCTGTGGGTGGGTGCAGAGAGAAGGGAACACTCATGTACTATTGGTCGCTCTACAAACTAGTACAGCCTTGGGCGGCACCTGTGACTCAAGGAGTAGGGCGCTGACCCCATATCCCAGAGATGGTGGGTTCAAACCCAGCCCCGGCCCCCCACCAAAAAACTGCAAACTAGTACAGCCTTTTTGGAAAGAAGTATGGAGAGTCCTCAAAGAACTAAAAGTAAATCTTCCATTTGCTCCTACAATCCCATTAGTAGGGGTCTGCCCAAAAGAAAAATGCCATTTACCATAAAGACATTTGCACTTCAATGTTCATAGAGGCTCAATTCACAGTCTCAAAGATTGGGGAACACAAATGCCCTTCATCACGTGAATGGATTAATAAAGTGTGGTATATGTACACTCTGGAATACTATTCAATCATACGAGAAATGAAAGTTGTATATTTTCTGTTACAACCTGGGTGGATTTGGAGAATCCTCTTCTGAGTATCACAAGAATGGAAAAACAAACATCACGTGTGCTCAATACTACATTGAAACTAGTAGATTAACAACTGTGTGCTCACTTGAGAGAAAAACTCAACTGAATTCAAGCAGGTGGGGAGGGGGGCAGAGGGTTTAGTAAGGCCCCACCAATGCACAAGGATATGACCCACTTTCTGGGTGAAGGAAACAACCATAACTCAGACTTTACCTTACACATGCAAACAATGTAAACTCATCTTGTGTACCCCCATATTAATCTGAAAAAACAAAACAAAATGAAACAGAGCTCACTAGAGAATCTCCCTGTGGCTCTCCTGAGATTGCCCCTTAAATCTTTTTTAAGGATTGTTGGTTCCCTCCCAGGAAAGAGTGAGTTTTCATAAAAATGTGTCTATGAGACCCCATATATTAGATATTAGACACGTTTCTGGAGTTAAACCCAAATCTCACTTCCTACAGATAAGTTTCTCCAATTAAATGGTCACACCACACGATTCTCCTATAAAATGGAGGCGAGGACTCCTGGCACACCAGTCTGGGGGATAACACATAAAATGTAATTGGGGTTTTCATTTTGTTTTTTTAAGTACTCAGTTACTGTTTATGGTGATTAGGTCCTATTCCCCCTAGTTAATTCCTCTTAAAAACTGAACTTGAAAACACTGAAATTCTTGTTTAGCTATGGGAGAAATCTTAAGTTGCCCTAAAGGAACATGGACCATTTGGGAGATCCAGATACCTCAGAAAAGATGGCATTTAAAAGGAAAAGCACTATGAAAGAGAAATGACCTTCCAAATTGACATTGAGGATTTACTCAACACATAAAAAAAGTGTCATCTGTAGAAGACATGTTTTGAGCAGATGGGCAGAGAGATTCAAAATGCTTCCTCTGAAGGAGGAAAGGGCTCTAGAATACGGAAAACAAAACGAAAAGCACATTTAGGGCACAGACAGTGTTATCTCAAGAGCCTGCTCGCCCCAGGCCCTGGTCTGAAAGGTACCTTGCACCAAGGCAAGGTCTCTGGTGGGACTGACCCGTGTCCTAGCACACCCAGGTGAGACCTGAGCCAAGAAGAAATGATCGTAGTGTCACATCCTCCTCCTCAGGGGCTTTGGAAAATAAGCACACAGGAGTTTTTGTGGGAAATATTCCTAATGGCTACTGGGTGAGTTTGGATAGAACATACAAGTCTGGGCGAGCAAACGATTCAGACACCTGAATCAGTCTGGTACTTTCTTGGGTATCAAAATCTAACCTAAAAAAGTCATTCTACTACATGCTAATTAGGCAGAGGCTCAGACCTTATTCTGTTATTTTTGGTTTTTTACTTGATATTCTCTTTTTCTTAATTGTAATTAATAGAATTTACTGGCAAATAATTACTCAAGGCTGCTTTCTTCATCTCCCACTTCTCTCCAGTCTCCTAACCCCACTATTTATAATGGGGATTCTAGGCTGGCCAGCAAGAAATAAAACTGACCTTCTGGATAACATGGTTCCCTGGTCCCTACAAAATCTGGCTTAGTTGTCTAAACTGAATCTCACTAAGAATAACTTCAAACTGCCTCAGAATACAGACGGCAGTGTCTTCTTAAGGTATATGCCCAAGTGTTTCTGAAACAGCTAATCTCAACTTTTAGTAAAATTGTATCAGTAATAAAATCAGGAATTATTCCAGGTCTCACTAGCAGAAACAGACCTTGGTCACACTGAATGTAATTTTCCGAACAACATAGTAAATGCAAAATATGCTCATTAATGTAAACCTATTTCCTGAAAGAAAAGAAAATGTATGTAATGTATCACAAGGTCATTTTTAAAAACAGTAACATAGGCTCAGCGCCTGTGGCTCAATGGGCTAAGGCGCCAGCCACGTACACCTGAGCTGGCGGGTTCAAATCCAGCCTGGGCCCGCCAAACAACAATGACGGCTGCAACCAAAAAATGGCCGGGCGTTGGGGCGGACGCCTGTAGTCCCAGCTACTTGGGAGGCGGAGGCAGGAGACTTGCTTTGAGCCCAGGAATTGGAGGTTGCTAAGAGCTGCGATGCCACAGCACTCTATCCAGGGTGACAGCTTGAGGCTCTGTAACAAAAAAAAAAAAAAAAAACAGTAACATAAAAATCAAACATGATCATTTAATCACTTCCAAATTATAGCTGTTACTTACGGATTTGGCAGGCATATTCTAAGAAATTTGTCTGAAATTTTCAATTTTTAAAAAACAACTTTAGGGGGCAGTGCCTGTGGCTCAGTGAGTAGGGCTCCGGCCCCGTATATCAAGGGTGGCAGGTTCAAACCCGGCCCTGGCCAAACTGCAACAAAAAATAGCCAGGTGTTGTGGTGGGCGCCTGTAGTCCCAGCTACTTGGGAGGCCGAAGCAAGAGAATCACCTAAGCCCAGGAGTTGGAGGTTGCTGTGAGCTGTGTGATGTCATGGCACTCTACCAAGGGCGATAAAGTAAGACTCTGTCTCTACAAAAAAAAAAAAAAAAACAAGACTTGAGCTGGGCACAGTGTGGCTCACGCCTGTAATCCTAGCATTCTGGGAGGCCAAGGCAGGAGGATCCCTTGAGCTCAGGAGTTGGAGACCAGCATGAGCAAGAGCAAGAATTTTCATATTTTTTATGAAAAATAGAAAAATTAGTCAGTATGGTGGTGGACACCTGTAGTCCCAGCTACTCGGGAGGCTGAGTCAGGAGGATCATTTGAGCCCAAGAGTTTGAGGTTGCAGTGAGCTAGCCTGATACCACTAAACTGTAGATGGGCAACAGAGCAAGACTCTGTCTCCAAAAATAAAAGTTGAAACTGTCATTTCAAAAGTGCTTTATCTTCATGTCCTATTTATGTTCAACTTGGAATAAGAATAGTTTTATTAAATTTCCATTTCACCCAGCCCATCATATAAATGCTTGATAAGAAAATATTTTTAAAGAACCCTAGTATGTAAAATAATTCTTTCTTGGTAAGTACCCCTAAATATTTCTCCTTTTTAAGGAGAGTTCACCAACCAAGTCTTGTTCGAGTAGTGTGCTCAGCAGCCCTGTTAAATCTCCCTGCAGCTGACATGCTGGCTGTGGGCAGCTATTCAACCTTCCATGAAAGAGCACACTGTGCACCTCCATAGCTCAAAGTGTCCCTATCCCCTCCGTGGCTAGTGTGGGGGTTGTGGCTACTACCTATGAGCCCCTGCAAGACGGAAACTCTTGAGTTCACAATGCCCCAGGGAAGCATTGCGGCTGTAACCCATACCCAACAAGAGAAACCATTCCTGCAGACACACACTGGGCCCCTTGAGACAACAGATTAAGGAAGGGTCACTCCAGAGCCAGGAGATTTAAATCTCCCACCGTCCTCCGTGAACATGATCACACACAGACGCACAGACCCAAAGAATCAGCAGGTGCTATGAATGCAAATCAAGAGGGACAAACTGTGTGAAGATGGCAACAGGGGCTGTGGCTCATATCCCAGCTGGACCACAGGCCTTTGACAGAGTGATGGTAACAATATTACGTAGCCCTCATGGGCCTATGTGGGAGGCATGGGGCGGCACTAGTTAGCAGGTTATCATTGTGTTCAGTCCTACAACCAAGTGGCCCACAAGAAGAGCACACAGGGTGGCTCTGAGGGCAGTGGGTTGCAAGAGAAGGCTCAGCCCACTTTGCAACCTGCAGCCCTTCAAGTCAGATTTCTCTCATTCATTCCAAAGTATGCCTGATGTTTTCCAAAGGGAAGGGGTGGAAGGAGGAAAGGGACCAACCACATCGAGATCCTGAGGCCATCAGAGATAGTGCCTTCCGCTGTGCCCTGGTGACAAGGACAACTGTGGTTTTCTCACCTTGACTCCTGGGAAGTAGAAGGGGGAGGGACGGCCCATGACAGAGCCGACCACAACCAAACAAGGGACAAACCACATGGTAGGAAGGTGACAATCCCAGGATCACGTCCTGCTGGCATTCATGCTCCCTCAGCCTTCGACCTCCTCTGGGGGGCTATTCACCGCAGGGCCGGGTGTCACTGAGCCTGTAGGTTCTGGGAGGCCTCTTTGTCCTCACTGTCCTCTGCCAGGCTGCACTCGGACCCCGTGACTGAGGACTTGGACCCGCGAAATGTGTGGGCATTCAGCATCTCCAGCAGCAGGTCATACACCGGGACCACGTTCTTGCACTTCATGCTCAGCAGATGTTCCATGCCCTTGTTACTATGGAGACAAAAAGGTGCTGAGATCCCTTCTCTCAAGGCAGCCCAGGAGCAGTGAACTCTTCCTCAGCTGTCCTGCACAGAGCCAGTCTGCCCAAACTTCTCTGAGCTCAACTCAAGGGCAAGGACAGTGTTCCCACCACCACCCACAATGATCTGGGCAGCCCCTAAAGCATAGAATGATTGATTCTCATCACTCACAGCTCTTACGTTCTATAAAGTTACGTTAAACACTGAATTCGTAAATACTGAAGCACTGCCTCTGGGAGAAATACGCGGTTAGGTTCCTGTGGGCCTCTGGTCACAACATTTTCATTAGCTGATCAACACATAACTTTATTCATGTGTTTTTATTTGAAGACATCTTATTAAATATATATTGGTGATGCATTAGCATTGATGATCTTACAGCCAACAGAACTGTAACTCACATTTGAAAGAAGGTTACTTAACACGTATTTTCTTTGGTTTTTTTTTTTTGAGACAGAGCCTCAAGCTGTCACCCTGGTTAGAGTGCTGTGGCATCACAGCTCACAGCAACCTCCAATTCCTGGGCTCAAGCGAGTCTCCTGCCTCCGCCTCCCAAGTA
>CAUYRH010018276.1:0-12178 GCA_963574655.1 Perodicticus potto
ATGGAGCTGGAACATATTCTTCTTAGCAAAGTATCTCAAGAATGGAAGAAAAAGTATCCAATGTACTCAACCCTACTATGAAGCTAATCTATAGCTTTCGTATGAAGGCTAAAACCCAGTTATAGCACAAGAAATGGGGAGGGGGCAAGGGAGGGGAAGGGAGAGGGGAGGATGGGTGGAGGGAGGGTGATTGGTGGGATCACACGTACGGTGCATCTTACAAGGGTACAAGTGAAAATTACTAAAGGTAGAATATAAATGTCTTCATATAGTGATTAAAAGGCCATGTAGGCTATGTTAAATAGTTCAATGAAAATATTTCAGATTGTATATAAAGTCAGCACATTATGCCCCATGACTGCATCAATGTACACAATTATGATTTAATAAAAATTAAAAAAAAAGAAAATTATGGGCACAATGCCTAAGAAGAGAAGGAAGAGAACCAAGCTGACTGATGACTGCAAAGTTGACCTGAGACCAGGCAGAAAGACAATGAGAGGTGCAGAACTAATAATAAGCACATAAGAGATTCCCTGTAGCTCACAAAGAGATTCTTATCTCTTACAGTGGAAGACACACTGAAGACTTAATTGTTGGTGTTGCAGAGCTCTGGAGACTTTTGAGTGCTTAGCCAGGCAGGTCTGTTATGCGAAAGGAAGGGATCTGGTGGGGGAGAAACTTGGGGTCCCAAAGCATGGTGAAGAAACATCTAGATGAAAACATTTGAAAATGTTTACTCTTTAATCAATGTTGAACTCCATGGGATTGCTGAGGAACTTCTCAGTATCAGAAGATAACATTCCTATTGTTCTGGCAAAAGCTGAGGAAACCAACCTCTCCTCAACAAGGCAAGAGGTAGCCAAAGAGCTGCCCTCATCTTCATAAACTCCATGCACACCCTGCTGGGTACCTGCTCAGCCTAAGTATAGCACAGAGAAGAAACCATACACTTCAAAACTTGCAAAACTAAAACATAGCCAGATGCTCTGGCAGATACCAGAAAAGTGCTCCAGGAATTTGACTTTGGATGTACTTTGTTAAGAGAGTGAAATGTAAGACTAGATAGACAGGAATTCTATCAGCCTCAGGGAAATTTTTAGGACATGTGACCCAAGAGGATGTGAAGATCTTGCTCTTGGAGTGGCTCTTAGAAGCCTGGGGGGAAAATGATGGCCAACTTTCAGTATAGTAGAAATGTTCCACTTGCCTTGGCAGAAGGTAGAGGAAAGAGTAAAGAGGCCGAGGAAAGTAGGCATGCTGAAATGGATGCATTAAGTAAGCGTAGAAGACCCATCAGGGGAGTATGTTCCCCAAGAGGACCCAGAGGGCGATGCCTCTACGCAAACCCTCAGTAACCCTTAGGTGAGTGGGCACCAGCATCACTGGGAAGTTTAGTAGCAGTTATCCTCTGCAGGTTAATGATAGGTCCAGGATCCAGCTGGGCTTGTGGAAGTACCATGGGCCTCTTGAAATAATCAAGGCCAAGTGGTAAATCTTCACTCCCAGAATCCAGGAAAGTTAACTTGAAGATACAGTGGAGCTAACAGCAAAATAGGCAGGCACTAATAAGGTGATTAAAACATACAACGAAGAAGGAGAGGAGGTAAAAGGAGGAGAGAAAGAGGAGAAATGGAGAAAAAGAGGGAGTGAAGGGGGTCATGCAAATATAAAATCTCAATCCCTCATTCAGTTCCCATTTATGATCCAAGACTAAAGAGGTAGCTGGGTCCTCAGGAGGACGGACCCTGCAACACCATGACAAATTTATAGTATGAAAATGCCCAACCTTTTCATAAAGGCATTTATTTACTAAATGACCATACATTAAATAAAAATTGAAGAAACCAAATATTTTGAGGATTCTTAAACAAAAGGCTAAGTTTACCTTGATCTGGGAGATCCCAAGAACCATGATGGCTCACTGTTAGAATGAGAGCGGCAGGGGAACAGGTAAAGTGATGGCTAAAGCCTGATCCTATTTTATTTATATACTTGAGAACTAGAGGGCTTGTGGGCCTGTGAGAGGGAAGGTGGTGGCCCAATGTTAGAATATAGATAAGTATTCTTGGGCAGTGAGCAGTGTCCTGGCTATATGGTAAAATAATAGCAACAACAACAACAAAAATTAGAGACAAAAAGTCTAAGGTAGAGACATGCAAAATGATATAAGCAAGGAGCACCAAGATTGAATACTTTTCTATTGCATGTTGATATCCATCAGAAAGCATCCACCTTGGAAAAGACATTAAATAACCAACAATGGCAGCAGGGGTGCTAAGGCAGGACTGATGTTGGGAGAACTATACGAAGCAGGACTCCTCTGACATCGGACTCTGACTTGAAGACAACCTTGCCGAACCTTCCCTAGCTTATAGTCAAGGATGCTTCTCCACAACTTTGCAGCTCCAAAGTTCCCTCCCCCTCCTTTTTCCCTTCCTCTCCTTTTTCAGGGTCAGATTTTCACTGTGGTCTAAAAGCTTGTTCAGCCTTCCCAGTCTTCCTCCATATTTTCCCTAACAGTTGCTTTGTGTAATAAAATGTTTACAAGGTTAATCTTACCTTGGTGTCTGCTTTCAGAGGATTCTAGCCTCCACAAAGAAATCTCTCTAATCACTGCTATTGAATGATTTTCTTTCATTATGCATGTTTGTTTTCCCTAGTACCCTTCCTTGCAATTCTAACTCAATTTTGCCAGGTTTGGTTAATCTCACCCCCAGCTTCTTTGGGAAAGAAAAACATTCCAGCAAGACGTCCATACTGTAGCTGAATATTATTTTTAAGAAATAATACTTTCTAAAAGGAAATGCTAGGAAACATTAACAAGATTTCTACTGATTTTTAAAAGCTTCAGGTCTTTTTTCTTTTTTTAACCTGGGAGTCCCTGCTGGCATCTTTAAGCTGTGTCTTTCCAGTGAAAACAATTGTATCATATACATTAAGTCAGAATTTTTGAATAGCACACTTTGTCTTGCTTACTAAAAATACATCAGCGAGATAGCAACAAGCAAAACAGTAAGAAACATTTCCCAGTTCAAAAAAAAATGTCATTTTTTGATACTAAAAGCAGAGTACAAATTAAAATAGGAGAGGAAAAGAATTTACGAAAAGCAGCATTAATATTACTACATTTAATTCTGATTTTTAAACAGCCTGAATTTTCAATGGATCCAGAGTTAAAAAGACAAACCTTAAATGCGAAGGAAGAAAGTTCCACGGAAGCTTCTGAAACCATGGTAGTCACCTGTTTTCTTCAAAGTTAGCAACTACAAGGGAGTGAGAGACCTACAGTTGTCAGGTAGAACACTCACTTTGCTGGGGAGAAGCTCCTCAATAGGCAGAGAAGCCTTCAAAATATTTTACACTGAGAAAGGCGACAAAATGAAAACTCCTGGTTCCTCCAGCTTCTCCATAAAATAACAGACTCACTTTGTGCTGAGAGCATGCTTGTCTCATTAATGACGACAATTAATTATGGGTAACAGATGTTAACAGTGAGTAGGAGAGGGCAGTCAGCGTCTAATTTATTAAACGGGAGGTGTTTTCCTAGACGCAATTCTCTACAGTATTAATAGTCTTATATTACTTTGAAATTATATTTTAGAGGCATATTTAATGTATGATTAAGCTAATTTTCCCAATAAGTTATATTATGATAGTCACCTACCACATTTCTAAAACAGCAAATGATGTGGTTTTATTTATTTTCTTAGGATGCCAACACAATGTATCTTTGAAGTTGGGTTAAATTATTCCTTTCTAAATACACATTTAGATGTGACCAAATTGTCTCTGATAGAGAAGACAGAAAACTCCCCGCTTCTCAAGATTATGCAGGGCATGTGTGGGCAACTAATTTAACCAAAAGTTTTAACATCTCCACCTCACCCTCCAAGGATTACACAGGCCACACCTGTTTCAGGAAACCTCTTCTGATTCCAAGAGCCATTAGCCAATTTATTTTCTTTGCCTTTTGCATGATCTTTTCTGCAGTCATTTTGCACTATAATTATTTGTTTATATCATTCTTCTCCATTGAAAGACAAAGTTCAGGGCCTATTTATCTTTGAATTTCCAGTGCTTCATCAAGAGTCTGGTCAGAGTAGAAAAACAAACAAAAAAAAAGTAGTAAATAAATAAATATTTTCATGATAATCCTAACCCACTTTAGAAAAACTAACTGGCTTATGCATATCTGCATTTGCTTCCAAAAACTTAAAGCGAGAAAAATAATCTATAACATTCACATTTTTAAGAGGTTTCACATCAGGTTGGAAGAGAAAAAGAAAAGGAGGAAGTCTTTTATTTTACATTTAATTAAATTTTAAAAGTACAGTATATGTACTGAGCACTTAATGAATACCTGGTACTATTCTAGGTGCTGGGGAATTGGGAGTAACAAGCAGACAAGGTCTTTGACCCCAGGAAGCTTCTGGTTGGATGTCAACTGGATTATTTATCTCAAATTTCAATAGATCAGTACATTGGGCTAAGTACTATTATGGCTAGGAGGGGAAGAGGAACCAACCTGTTTTGTTTAATTCCTGCTGACTTTGCTACATGGGCTTACTCATTTCTGAGTTAGCTGCCATCGTGCTGATGATATAGACAAATGCATTTCATTTTTGTGTGCCTTGATAGGAAATGATTGCCACCTACCCACAGCCCAAGCAATTTTCTTGATGGATTTTGACGATGGCTTTTTTCGAGTCAGCCCATTTATACTTCTTTGAAAAACTTGCCAACTGAAAACAGATCCAAAGAGAAAACAAAATGAAAATGTAATAAATGTCTACAAGGGAAGATTCTGGAGTATCCCAGGCACTGTGTTAGAATTCCAGCTACGAAAAATAAAAAGTAATATAAACCAATCTATAAATAGGTTTTAAATGTAAGCCAAAAGAGACATAGACTATTTGAATTTATTTTACTTCCAAGAATCCAAAAGTATTTGTAAGAACTTTATAAATTTTTCAAATAACCATCACATTTTAAAAACTGTGAGATGGAAAATATGGAAAGTTGTCCTTTTAATTTGTAAGGTAGTTTCTATTTCTCTGGAGTAGGTTGTGCATTTAAGAGTCAGCTTAGAAAAAGTTTTATATTTGTTTATTCTGGAATTGTCAGCAGTTGGTAAGAGGTGAGGATTTATTTTATTTTATTATTTGTTGGTGAAATGTACGTTTATCTGATAGTTAGTTTAAGGTGATCATTAGAAATACTACCATAAAGCCACTGCGATCTGTAGCTCTTTATAGGAGCTTTTTTTCCTACCATGTGGGTCCCATCCTATTGCAAATTTGTCTGAGACTTTGTTGAAACTTTTCGTTGAGGGTCAGCCTTCCTTTTGGGGGTGAAGGTGACTCAGTTGGTACCCATGGCCCTACCATCTCCTTCCTCCAACGTCCCCCAGATGAGCATTATACTTTTTTAACCAAAGCAGAGCACAAACTCATCTTCCACAATTTTAGATAGATGTGAAATGAACTTAGCAGAAGTCAACTTGATATCTTAAACAAGAGGGATACATTAACACAAGTTTAGAAAATTATATATTTTGGCAACCAATATCCTTTCTGATGATTTTAAGACTATAGTTAATAAGTGCATATTTTGCCATTTTCTGTTTTCTTATCTAAAACTATTATTTGCAGTTTCCCAGTTGACTTTCACAAAACGAGAAGTAAAATTTAAGTTCTTGATAAAAGAAAATGAGGAAGCAGGTACACAGTATCTGTGAAAGTAAGCTGCACATGATTACATGATTTTATAATTTTAATTACAAAATAACTTGCCAAAAGCTAAGAAAATAATTTATGCTTATTTAATGAAAAATAAAAAAAACTTCCCGAAAGGCAAGTATTCATGGCAACACTTTGAAAAATTACACTATATGTAGTCCTTGGGTATTTTATTTATGTAGTACTGTGTTTATTAAAAAATAGTGGTGCTCATTACTAAGTAATTTAAGTCTCAGTGACTTAATTCCCTGAAATGGCTGAGACGCTTACCTTATTTGCATGTTATGTGATCTATGTGCCTGGGAGACTCATCCTCTGCCCAAACCACCCCCATTCCACACCCCTAGTTCTTCTTCACCATACTCTACTGATCTCTGTGTGTGTCATACCAAAATGGGCCTTCATGCATTTCCCCTGTAACCCTAAGGTTCTGTTTTGTTATTTTTTTCTAATTAATTACAGTCAAACAACTATATTCACTTGGCAAAATCTCATTTTTAATCATTCAAGTCAACTCAAACTTCCCAGGTGAAGGCTTTCCCTGCTGTGCCAGCTGAAGCTTATTCTCCACTTCTGTATGTTTCCACAGTTCCTCTGTTTTGACTTGTGCAACCTGCTTTAAGTGAGTAAACTGATTACACATATTTCCTCTGAAGGGCAAGCTTCTTGGGGCAAAAAATAGGGCTTACTTCTTTTGCAAATGCTCTCTAACTATTGGTTAGGTTGACCTAAAATGGTAGTAACCTACTCTTTGAAGAATTTAAGCCTATCAGCAATCCTATCAGGATTACTTTAAATTTTTTTTTTCTGATAGACGCTTTCTATTCGTTAGCCTCCTACAGAGAAGTCTAGCTAAGAGGTTTCATATATATATGTATATGAAAGGTTTCATAAATATATATATATATATTTCATGCTATGCATGTAATACACAATTCAAAATCCATGTATGTCTTTGGAATGTTCACTCAGATACCTACATATGTAGCAGAATGTTGAATGACACTTCCTGGGAATTGTCCGGTGATACCAAAGCCAAGGCCAAAAAGGATCTAAGAACCTTAAATCTAAATGGAGCTGCAAACAACTAGAGCCAGATGTCTTCCATTGGATTTCCTAAAAGTTAGGAGAACCCACTCTGCTAGACCCAAGCATCTCTGCTCGGCCTCCCCCACCTCTTTTCTGGTCTCTATAAAGATGACTGGAAAGAGAAAGAGAAGTGGTAATAACGATGCTGAGTCAGACGCTTAGAGGCTTTTACTTTTTCTCCTTCTTAGGGAGAGCTCCCTAAATGAGGTGCAGGGGCCCCAAAGAAACCACCCAACAGCTTGGGATCGACTGCAGGGGAAAAAGAAAGGGGAAAAAGATCTTTGGTATTCTTGGTCTTAGGAAGCAGTGGATCTGTCACCACTAACAACTGACACAGCAGAGGCACAAGCTAACACTCAAAGTTGCATGGTCCTAAGGAACTTCTTAATCCAAGTAAACATTAACTCTCCCAAGAGGCTTTTGTGCTAGGCAAGGAGACCTCAAAAGAAAGAGACTATGTAGTATTTACTCAAAGGTGGAATTTAAAGTTGAAAAATGTGGTTTAAAAGATATTACATGTCTAAGGACGAAGCAGGAGGAGCCATATTTGGGCCAGAAGTAGGTGGAACTGAAGATGGATGCATACACGCACCAATGAGCATGCTGGGAGGAATATGTGACCCCAGAGACAGAGACACGGAAAGACTATCTGCCTTGGTGCTTGACAAGGTGTACACTGTACTCTTGAAATAAAATGAGCACTCCAAGACAGAATAAGCATTTAGATACCTACCACACAAGCTGTCAACAAAAGTGCCAGTGTTAGCCAGAAAAAAGAGAAAAACAACAAAAAATCCCAAAGGACTGCATCAGAGCAAGTTAAGTAAGGGTAATATTGGTATATGTTATTATCCACATTTCCTGACCCATAATTCTCACATTCGTTGTTACAGTCTTTTGTTACGTTGGAAACGTTTAGGCCTCAGAAGCAGACCTCAAGAAATAGAATCTCTCTCTGACCTTCTCCTGTCCTCCTTTCTCCTGCTCCAGTCAGGACTCTAATCTCATCAGGATTGTAAGACCTGAACTTCAAAGAGGCTCCTGCCCCATGCCCTGGAGAAAGGAATGCCATAGAGAGAGGCCAAGAGGAATGTGAACGGACAGGCCTTGCTGGGTTTAGATCAGACCCTTCTGGCGGAATCACATGCTTCAATCATGGACAACCAATGAACTCTCCATAAAAGGCCCAAAGGGCAGAGTTGGGGGAACTTTGGGAAAGCTGAACACATGGGGGCTTTTAGGAAGGTGAAAAAGAACTCATCCATGTGCCAGGAGGGCAGAATGGGCTCCAAACCACACTGAGGACCCTTTGAGACTTCACCCTGCGTCTCTTCATCTGGCTGTTTACTTCTTTCCTTTAAGGTATCCTTTACAATAAACCAGTGAATGTGTCTCCCTGAGTTTCATAAGCCACATTGGCAAATTAATCCGGCCACAAAATGAGTTGTGGGAACCCCAACTTGAAGCCAGTGGGTCAGAAGTTCTGGAGGCCCAGATGCAACTTGTGTGTGATGGGAAGGAGGGAACCTCAGGGACGGAGTCCATCCCCGTGGGATCTGATGTCATCTCCAAGTAGATGTGGTAGAATTTAATTGGAGGATACCTAGCTGGTCTCTACCACAGAGCTGATTGCAAGCTTTCTGGTAGTGATATTTTGGAGTCACACAAGCCTTCTGTGTTGATTGTGGTGTGAAAGCAGAAGAAAAATGGTTTGAGTATTCCCTGAACAGTAAGGGATAAATCTCTTCCCTACGTAGGCTCCCCTAAACCAGAGGTTATTAGTAACCCAGAAGAAGCAGGAGAAAGAACACACTTGACCATAATACCAAAGATTCTCTAACATTTTGTTCTTAATACTCCCATATGCTCTTAAAAAATTATTAGGGATCATAAGTTTTTCTCAGATATGAGTTATATCTGGCACTATTTGCCATATTTAGATTTGGTATTGAGAATATTTTAAAATATTTATTAATGATTTTAAAATATTATAAATATTATTTGTTAACATGAACAATATGTTTTACAAAAATATATTTCTAAGACAGGAAATAAATTAGTAAGAATAGTGGAACTGTTTGTTATTTTTGCAAATCTCATTAACCTATGGATTCATAGAAAATAGCTGGATTCTCATGTTTGCTTCTGATTTCAATGTGTTCCAACATAATGGTTTGGTTGAAATATATGAAGAAAATGTGGCTTCAAAGACAGAAAAGGGATGGGTAAGATAATATCCTTTTTAGATAATAGTGAATTTTTTTCTTAAATTTAAGCTAAAAATCAGCAGTTGGTAATAGTTTCTTAGAGATTAGTTGAAAAGTAGAATCTGTAACCACACTGGTAAACTTTTGTTACTCTGCTATATTAAAATTCATTGTCTATTTTGCATTTTGTGGATCATTTATCCATGCATAATTTTATAGCATTGTTCATTGGTCATTTGGAAAATATTTGTTCACTGAGTTATGAAGTTCAAATGTTAGCACATTTCATTTTAATTCTGTGGGGGGCCCTCAAGACCATCCTCAGGCTCAATCCACTAGAAAAAGTCGCATAGAAATGTGCTTAGTTCTATTAGTAATACACAGAAAGCATCTCCAACCAGAGATGTCCACCCGAGTCTTGTGTCCAGAGTTTTCTTGGAGGGGAATTAGACATGTGAATGTGTGCTTGCCTGACTGACTTCAGTTACTCAGTCTTTAGCTCCCAGGAGGCCAAAGAGATAGGGCATGGCCCAGAGCCTCAGGCATACAGAAAAAGTGTTCAATGTATGTTTGCATTGTGAGCATAAACTATTGGAAGCCTCAGACATACCCAGTACCCTTACCAACCACGATATTCCAAGTCTCACATGTTTATCAACTAGGAGCTTGTCAAGGGCCGTTTCTTTCTTTGCAATGACAAAACAACTCAAGCCTCCCAAGCTAACTCTTTACTGCACAAAAATACAGCTAATTTTCACTAAATAAGTAAAACAACTCTTTTTCTTTCTACACGTATGTAACACTGCACTTCTGGCAGAAGATGTATGGGTTTTTCCATACCAACCAATTCTCTAATTCTCTGGACAATGACTGGGGATCCTACAAGTTACTTATGATACTATCCAGAGTTATCCAGATACTATCCACAAGACTGCCCCCAATGTCGGATGCCAATTAAAGTAGTGAGTTCCTAGGACATCTAGACTTCTGTTCAAATTAGCTGCAAATGATAGAAACCCAGCTCTCCCTGCTCACGTCTGATAATTTGCTATGATGGCTCAGAGAAGTCTGGGAAGCACTTGTGCTTACTGGTTTATGCTAAAGGATACAGATGAACCAACAGAGGAAGAGGCACATAGGGCAAAGCCTGAAGAATCATCATTAGGTAGATGCTCACCAACACAGAAGATCTCAGAACCTTGGACTTTGGGATTTTTAATGAAGGTTTCATCACATAGACATGGTCAATTATTAACTTAATATCCAGTTCCTCTCCCCTCTCTGGAGGATGGGGGATGGTGCTGAAGTTCTAAAGTTCTCCACATAGCTTGGTCTTTCTAGTGAAGACTGCTTGAGGTGAGAAGTTTGAGAACAATCATCAATGTTGTGAAACCCCATTTCTAATAAAATGAAAAAGATTAGCTGAGTGTGGTGGCATGCACCTGTGGTCTTAGCTATTTGGGAGGCTGAGGTCAAAGGATGACTTGAGCCCAGAAGCTTGAGCCTGCAGTGAGCTTTGTTCATGCCACTGCAATCTAGCATGAGGACACAGTGAGACTCTGCCTTTTAAATATATTTCATATATCCATACATATGTATATATGTACAGAGTGGCCATAAAATTCATGTGCAATTTTAAATGGTTGTAGATTATATGCAATAGTTATTTATTAGGTAAAACAGTTATCTGTGTTAAATTGCACAAGAATTTTATGGCCACCCTGTATACAAAGCATGAAATGTATGATTTCTTTAAGTACTAAGATTGACAGTTAATATTGTTAGGTAGTTAGCTAGGTAAGAACAGGGTAGATGATAGATGTTAGGATATTTTTGATTTGTCTGGGTATGGTTGACTTGGGATATTATGAGAGTGAGCTATATGTGGGTTGTTATTAAGACCTTGCACATGGGCTGTTTAGAGAATGGAATTGATTAATACCCTGGGAGACTTCCAAGAAGGAGCTGATACTCCATAAAGTTGCGTATAAAACCCAGAGGCTGCATTTTCTGTGGTGCCTGCAGTCACTAAAAAGGGGCCCAGCTTGCTGTGCAGGTCAGTAATAAATACTTTTTCTTACCTCATTAAAAGCTTACTTGTTTTCTTTATTTTGGTGACTACCTTGAGCAACCCTCCCGCTCTCATAATATCTCTGACATTTCACTTTGACACTTCTTCCATTTGCTTTTTTTTTTTTAATTGGGAAGTCAGATCCTTATTCTTTTAAATGTACATGTACATTTGGGTTGTGATTATCTTTCAAAAATTCTTAGAGAAATTTTTGTGAAATCATGGATAAGTAAAAAAAAAAAAAAAACTGTTATTTTTCAATATGAGTTCCATCATGGGGCCAATGCAGCACAGATAGCTCAAAATTTCAACAAAGAATTTGGGAAGGATGTGGACAATAAATGCACAATATTTGATACTTAAAGTAGTTCCAATCTGGTGATTTTAATCTTAAAAATAAGCCATGTGGGTAGTGCCTGTGGCTCAGTGAGTAGGGTGCTGGCCCCATACACCGAGGGTGGCGAGTTCAAACTCAGCCCTGGCCAAATTGCAACAACAAAATAAAAAAAATAAATAAATAAGCCACGTGGGTGACCTGAGACCAAGGTGGATAAAGATGAGCTGAATGTTGTAGTAGAAGCTCCCAAACCGACAAAGAGGTAGAGAAATGGAAGGCAAAAACAGATCATTCTCTCAGACAGCTCTGGGGTAACTCAAAGAAAACCAACATTCGCCTTATAGGGATACCTGAAAACAATGAAGTGGCATCACAAGGCACAGAGTCTCTTCTTTATGAGATTATGAAAGAGAATTTTCCGGACATGCCAAGAGATTCTGAAATTCAGATAGCAGTTTCAGAACCCCAGCATGACTCAACCCGAATAAAACATCCCTGAGGCACATCATAATTAAGTTCACTAAAGTTAATATGAAGGACAAAATTTTGAAAACAACCAGACGCAAGAAATCTATAACCTACAAGGGGAAGAATATTAGAATAACTGCAGATCTCTCTGATCAAACCTTTCAAGCGAGAAGAGAATGGTCATCGGCTTTTAATCCCTCCCTTTGTATCATATTTCTTGTAAATTGTTTCTGGTATGTTTTATTTTCATTAAGCATTTACCTTC
>CAUYRH010018277.1:0-10639 GCA_963574655.1 Perodicticus potto
AGAGGAGGGTGCTCCTGCCGGTCTGTTGCTACCGCTCTGATCTGCGGCTTTTTCTCTGGCTGGAGTGCTCGGGGCCCTCTTTGCCACTTTCCACAGCTCAAAGTGTCTTTTCCACACCACAGGATCCCGGGCCCCCTGCACCGTCAGACCTCACCAGGATTCTGCCCCTGGGGTAGCACAGACAGAACACCTGTTCCCAACGATCTAGGGAAAAGACGCTCGCCATTTTGGGCATTCCAATAAGTTTGTATCCGCCTCGCGCCTGAGCTGCGTGGGTCCCTGTGGGACCTAGCAGTGCGCCTTTCTGGTCATCAAACGCTGAGATCCACTTTTCGGTGGAATTTTTTCCCAATTAGGTTTTATGCATTGCGACCTGCTGTCCTCCCTGTGGGAGGGGCCGGCTGCCCCTCCGCCGCCATTCAGGGGGAAACAGTTTACAGCAGTTTCCGCGGTTATGAACTATATTTCAAACACAACAATCCACCAAATCGCTGTGCATCACCAGCTGCCCATCTGCTCCGACAATTCACACGGGGCATGGTCCAGTACTCCCTTCCTCTCACCTGCTGACTGGGGAGTGATGAACTATGGGACCGTCACCGCCGCCATCTTCCGAGCTCCCCTGTTGTCATAAATCTATAAATATAATACATCACATAAACAAACTAAACAACAAAGACCATATGATTCTCTCAATAAATGGAGAACAAGCTTTTGACAATATCCAGCATCCTTTCATGATCCAAACACTTAAGAAAGTAGGTATAGAAGAAGGGACTTTTCTTAAACTGATAGAGGCCATCCACAGTAAACCCACAGCCAATATCATATTGAAGGGAATAAAATTGAAAACATCTCCACTCAGATCACAGTTCTAGATTATTTTTTGTGAGTTTGCTTTCTTAATGTCTGCTTTGCCCACTAGACCCTGAAATTTAAAGAACATGCTTACTTTGTACAAACTGTTACCTAAATGTTAGCAGAGTGCTTGGCACAAAGTAGTGCTTAATCTACATTTTTTAAAGAATGAGCAAATAAATATATGAACTAGTCAAGTCACTAAATCAAATTAATTGCCAATGCAGTATAGCCAATCAATTAATCTGAATGTTCCCCATATATCCTTTACTTTGACCTTATTCTCTAGTTATTTGACTGATTAACACAGAATTATTGCTTCTTTTAGCTGTCTGTTCATTAGAACTAAACAAAAATCCTGATAGATGGAATTATTCTTTACTAAGGTGGCGTGGATGAAGGGAAATTCTTACTAGGTGTGCTTAGACTGGGCATTAGCATTAAGATCACAATTGTTAGTTGGTTGACTTGGTTCACTTAGCTGTTTTTAAAAAGACCTGAAAAACTGACAATAACTAAAGTATAATTAAGTGGCTAAACCCATGCTGTGGAAGGAGAACTATATACAGTGACTATGATTCATGTTTATGTGTTTCTAGTATTTTCTTCCAAACTCTCTGTGTTAGGATCATGGGCCTGTCGGGTCCAGAGTGACATTTCTTTCTTTAAATCTCAGAAAGAGGCCCCCACCTTTCTTTCATAATTTTACTGTCACATTCTCCAGTGAAATACTTCTGAGTTCTGCATATCTATTGTCTAACTGCACGGGAGCTTGTGTATAAATTAAGCTAATTCTCTCTCGTTTTTTTTTTCACAATTGCTCAAATCTATATATAAATTTAAGTCCTAAGTACATAGTTGTTATTGAGTGTATTTGTATAATCCTGGATAATCACCACTTGCAACTGCAAAAAATATATGCAAGTTGCCAATATTCTTCTTAAGATCCTTACGATTGATGACTCCAGAAATGACCTTTCTGTAATGTTAGGCCAGTCTTCTGCTGTCCGTCTTTGCAAGGTATGGCAGTGGGAGACTGGGAATATTTTTTCCCTTCTTGTGATGGATAATTTTTTTTTTTTAATTAAATCATAGCTGTGTAGGGCAGCACCTGTGGCTCAGTGAGTAGGGTGCCAGCCCATATACCGAGGGTGGTGGGTTCAAACCCAGCCCTGCTGATCGGCAACAAAAAAATAGCCAGGTGTTGTGGCAGGCGCATGTAGTCCCAGCTACTCGGGAGGCTCAGAGAATCACCTAAGCCCAGGAGCTGGAGGTTGCTGTGAGCTGTGAAGCCACAGCACTCTACAGAGTGTGACAAAGTGAAGCTCTGTCTCTAAAAGAAAAGAAAAGAAAGAAAAAATCATAGCTGTGTACATTGATGCAATCATGGGGTACAATGAGCTGGTTTCATATGTAATCTGAAATATTTTCATCAAACGGGTTAACATAGCCTTCATGGAATTTTCTTAGTTATTATGTTAAGACCTTTGTATTGGGGTGTCCCTTGTAGGAATCTGGAGTGTGTCTGTGAGAGTATTTCTGGATGAGATTGGCATTTGGATAGTAGTAAGACAGACTGCCCTCTGGGGGACAGGGGTGCATGATCCAGTCTCTGAGGGTCTGAACGAGACAAACAAGTTAGAGGAAGGAGGAATTCGTGTTTTTTTCTTGCCTCACTGCTACAGCTGAGATACCTCATCTTGTGTTTTCCTGCCTTTGGGATGAGATTTACTTTGTCCTTGGCTCCCCTCTTTCTCAAGCCTTTGAATGGGACTGAGCTCTGAGGTACCCGCTGGCTTCTCTAGATCTCCACAATGGAGACAGCAGGTGGTGGACCTCCCACCGTCTGCAGTTTCACAAGCCAGTTCCTCATAATTGATTCTTCTCTTTTCCCTACACTTCTCCATAAATACATATATGTAAAAATATACATTATATATATGATATTTATAGATATAGACATGTTCTATTTATACTATTTCTCTATTGAACCCTGCCCAATACACCTCTGCACCTACTTGACATTTTGGCTTGCAAAGGGAGTCTTCCAAACTGATTCTGATCTGAAAATTGCTCTGTTTTTAAATGCACATGAGATTTTGTTTTTATTCAGGTATGGCAAGGTGCCAACAGACCAGGAGATAATTATGTTGAAGAGATAGTTCCTTACTGTTAGTCCCCAGGAGGAGGGCACAGCTTAGGAGGCAGGGCTCAGGGGGAGGCACGGAGTAGTCCGGGACACAGAAGGAGGGAGAAGAAAGTGGGGATCAGAGCCTTTCTCGCAGTTTTGCGGGAATGAACAGGTGAGGCAGGGTGAACAGCTGAGCAGGTTCAGGATTCCACAGTTTGAATATTTTTGGCAAGCTCTGGGCTAGTTCTCTGGGACCTGACCCTGAGGCGATTTGGGAAAAGTGGAATATTGGCTTGGTGTGTGAGAGGTGACAAAAGAGGGGCTCCAGATTGGTAGGTTTGCAGGTGAAAGGTGTGGTCCGGGGCAGATCATTTGCTATCTCTGAGAACTGGCTAGCTCTGGGAGGGGGAGTCTTTCCCCAGTCAGCAAGGCCCCAGATGCCAGAGCATCAAGAATACAGAAAAGAAAAAAGTATATAGTCAATACGTACCTCTTTACTACACCAAGGTAATCGGAATGCATGCCTCTGTCAGCATCGGACTACACCAGCCTGCTCCCTGTCACACACCTCTGCTTACTCCAACAGCCTCAATAGTCATCTCTGAACTCTTTATTATTCACTATTCATCAATTTCATGACTGCAGGTCAGAGACAGCAGATGAAATGTTCACAATACAATCAGCCTGGCTATATATTTTATGTGGACTGATAAAAAGTTATTTTAAAAATTAAATCTTAAGAAAAATACCCAAATGTACTTAAACTTTGGCTACTGTCAGTGGGTATATAATCAGTCAAAGCCACTTTAGCTTCTCATGACTCTGTAAGAGCTCTGACCTATGGATCTAAAGAACAAATCTTTCCTTAAAGTTCCTGAGTAAACTCAAATTGATGCATTTAGAACACTTAGCATAGGGCCAGGCTTCCACAAGATCAGCGGTTCTCAACCTGTGAGTCGCGACCCCTTTGGGGGTTGAATAACTGTTTCACAGTGGTCTCCTAAGACCATCCTGCATATCAGATATTTACATTATGATTCATAACAGTAGCAAAATTACAGTTATGAAGTAGCAATGAAAATAATTTTATGATTGGAGGTCACCACATGAGGAACTGTATTAAAGGATCATGGCATTAGCAAGGTTGAGAACTACTGTACTAGATGTTCAGTACAAGTTCTTTCTTTTTTGCCCAATTTATTTTTTATTTATTTTTTTGAGACAAAGTCTCACTATGTCACCTTCACAGCAACCTCAGACTCCTGGGTGTAAGCGATTCTCTTGCCTCAGCCTCCCAAGTAGCTGGGACTACAGGTGCCTGCCACAACGCCCAGCTATTTTTCTGCCGAGTCCCAATTTATTTTTTAACATCAACCAAAGTAAGTTAAATTTGTGGTATGCAACAGATGGTTAGTCTGTTGGCTTCACTCTTAGAAAGATCAGGTATTCTTAAAAGTAACAACAAAAGGTATAGTTTTCTTTAATCTTTTATATATTTATTATTTTAAGCTTGTGAAGGGGAGGAAGATTTCTGGGTCTCCAGGAAATAAAAAAATAAATGATTATATGGTTTCATTGTTCAATACTCTTCAACTTAGGTTCAATGTCCATGTGCTTACTTATATGTGTGTAAACAAATGCTAATTCCTTTCTTATGGATGGCCAACTATATAAATAGATTGTTTGTCATGTTCCACAACCCAGCCCCTGAATTGTTTTAGCCTGTCTTGTGCTATGGTAATAGAATACCTGAGACGGGGTAATTTATAAAGAACAGGAATTTATTCCTTACAGTTCTAGAGGTAGAGAAGTCAGGGGGTAGCATCTGGCAAGGGTCTTCTGCTGTGCCTGCCCATAGCAGCACTAATCCATTCATGAGGACCTTGTCACCTCTGAAGTTCCATCTGTTGCACTGGAGATTGAATTTCCAATACATAAACCTTGGGGGACATATTCAAATCCTAGAAAGTTGCATGACTGCATCTCTTTAGAATCTTAATGTATCTAGATGTCTGGGAGGAGAAAAAGATATTGAAGATGCCTTTTGTGCCTTTTAATAGCATGGACACAAATTCTCATTTTGCTGTAAAGTCACAATGATGAATAACTGCTGTACTTAGTCATATATTTGCTGTGGCAAATTAGCACTCTTTGTGTGCAAAAATCCACATTAAGCTTCCTTCAAACAAGCTTTCTTAGTCTTTAATTCTAACTGTAATGGAACAACTAGCGTTAGTAATAAGATGTCACTTTGAAACTGTGATGTAAGAATGCTGCTCATTAGCTTATGAACCTAGAAAATTAATGGAGTTTTTCAATTCTCGAACCTCATAACCAAATACTACCAGAAAGCCAGTTCTCTGGTTGGAATACACAGCGAGAAACACATTGTGCCCAATAATAGAAGTCATGATTGTTTATATTTTAGTTTAATATTTTTAGGAAAATTGGGATAAACCGCTAAGTTGCAGCTTAAAATAAGCTGTCTTCTGAAATAAAAATTCAGTTACATGTGAATAGTTTATGTTTTTGTAAATTTTCTCTTAGGTATTCCCATGGGCTAGCACAAGTTTTTCTCTTAAGCATTCCCATGGGCTAGAACCTTGACAGTAATTTTGAAGAAGAAATATGATGGAACACTAACAGTTTAAGTGCTTTCCCCCACCTCTGTATCTCTTCCTGTCTTTCTCTCTGTCTGCCTGTGTCTCTCTGTCTCAGCCTCAATTATATACAAAATAATAAAATAGAAACTAGTTTGGGTCTTCCAGTGAAAATTAACTTTCTCTTATTTTCATTGCAAATATCAGCTGGCCAGTGATCTTATAAATGGAACCACTGACAAGAGATGGATTAGGCAAAAGAGTAGGGTTGGAACATGTTGCAGGAACTTGAGCTACAAGGGTCTCTGTAGATCATTTAGTACAATCCTCATTTTACAGCTGAGAAAGAAAATGTGATTGAAAGATGTGCCATTTATCTAATAGCACTGACCTCCCTCATGGTGGAACTAAAGCACAGGATTTCAGGCTTCTACTGTTTATATCACCATGACTTGAAAACTTATTCTAGGGACATGTCAAGCAGAGGGAAAAATGTAATGTCATACTAATGTGTTATTGTAAGAAAGTGCTCTGTGATAGTGGGTATAACTGTCTTAGGCAGGGCTGCTTGGAAAGGCAAATGAGGAATTAACATTGTCACATCAAAGCCCCACTTGGTAAAAACTGTGACTGTTATCAGCCTGTAACTGCTTGAGACTGTGTTTCACTTTAACAAACACGTTCAATTATTTGCTCAACGTGGCCAGTCAAATCAGCCCAGAATTATTAAAACAGTCCAAATGAAATTATGCCTTTTCTGGCTCCAAAATTCTAATTAGTTTCTTGTTTTTTAATAGCAAGATTAAATAAAAACAAAACAAAAACTGGAAAATAGATGCCTCCACTTTTTCTTTAATATTATAAATAAAAATAGAATGGATGATAGAATCCTCCTAAAAAAAGAAAATAGGAAGGTTTTCAGCTATTTAAATAAAAATCAATTAGCCTCAATGAAATGTGACCTATAATTAAGTTTTCATTTAATTTGTCTGTGGAGAGTGTTGTCTAATTCGCTCTCATATGCTACTTTCACACTGTCAATAAATTATACATTTGAATACATTTAAAGAGTAATTCAGTATACAAAATTCAATTTCCAGCACAATTCAAGTCACTACTGTAGTGCTTTTGGGCTCAACTCTCTAAGCATCAATAAAAGAAAAAATGATTTCCCTCTTTTCAAAGCGTCTTAAACACAGTATTGTTCTGAAAGCTTCTGCATTGTTGCCTTGTATTTTTCCACCTGCACAATAGAAAAGAGACAGTGATGGTAAAGTCAGTCATTTGTCTTCTTTACGGTTTCTCCTATTTACCTACTCTTGTATGTTTTGAGAAGGAACAAATTATTATTTAAAAATCGTGATTTATTTTCAAAGTAAAAAAATATGTATTTTAGAAAATATCCGATAAAATTAATGCGTGGGCAACCACAGAGCAAAATGGTGAAACCTATATTAATTTATAAGTCAAAGAGTTAATGATACCAAACAGCTTGAGAATACACACAAGGAAAGAAACTAAAGTAAGATTAATGTAATGAGGCAAATGCTCGGCCACAGAGAGCGAACTCTAATAAGAAATCAACTTACAGTTGAAAAGATAATTACCGATTCACGATAAAGTAATTTTATACTGTACGTATGCATTATTTAGGTATATGGGCTTGCTTTCCTTAAAAAAGAAATCTGAAGGGTGGCGCCTATGGCTCAAAGTAGAGCGGCAGCCCCATATACCAGAGGTGGTGGGCTCAAAAACGAACAAACAAACAAAAAACTGAATGTGGACATACTCTTCTCTTGTCTCTTGGCTTATTTTTTAGTTGTTTTGTTGTGTTTTTGTCTTTGAAATTTAGGGGGTTTTTGTTTAGCCACTACCTTTCTTGGACTGAAAGAGAAGAACTCCCTTTATGATGTTAAATACTAAGATGCCCTTGCAAGACTTTGAATCTTCAGAATTGTATTTCTTAAGTGACCTCTTGGTGTTAGTGTTGAAAATAGGGAAAAGGAAAAAAAAAACAAAAAACAAAAATAGAAAAGGAAAAAAGGAGCAGAATGAAGATTAGGATCCAGATCATTTTTCTATAAATAAAAATCCCAACATCTTTCAACAGCAGACTTCATAGCTGCTATGCATCAGACCAAGAAATTCAATATAACACTTCAGACTCAATAAGCCTCACACAGTTCATACTAAATTCCCCTAATGGTCAATGAACAGTACGCTCCCGCATGGAAGACCAGAAAGGTCACGCCAAATTACACGGGCCCATGCTGTTCTGCAAATCCATTGTGCCTTGCGTCTCTGTCTTGTTGTCTCTGCTGTGCAATCTTCTGAACTTTACTCAACTTTACCACCTGCTGGTTATTCGATTCTAATCAATAGAAGCAAATACTCATGTAGCCTGACCTTCAGCAAACCGTAAGAAGGCTAGAAGGGCAGGAGAATTCAGAATGGAAACAAGTGACCAGGCCTTGCAAATGGCAGGAATAGATTTGATATTTTTTGGTCTTATTTGAACTGGAAAATGGAGTGAATAAATTTTAAAAAGAAATTGGCTTTCAAATTTGAAAGATTTATATTATAGCCCTGGAAAATATCCATGAATTCAGGTATTTGTAACTTATCTATACATAAGACTAGTTGTAAACATGCTATCATTGTAGTAAGGCTTCTTTGTCAAACAAGGGATGGGAAACCCTTTCTATAATTCCAGGGTTAGACCAAACAGTAGGAGAAATTGCAATGGTTTCTTTCTTTTTAGTCTTGTAAAGCTTACCCCTAGACCTACTTTTTTCTCTAGAAAAACCTAAAGAACACCTGAGGAAATGTCTAGCTTGGTGCCTCTTGACCTTCACAGTCCTGAAAATATGCACACAGCTGTCAATCCCACAGGAGAGGAGTGTTTGAGATCTCTGGCAGAGGGAAAAAAGGAGACAGGAAAATGGAAAGGCAGAAGAGGAGGCTGTGCTGATAGAAGGCAACATTTGTTTTTGATTAACTCGTGAGGCTAATAGCCCTTTCCAGTGTTCTGTCCTTCACACCTATTGAAACTGGCTTCCAGAGAGGCTCACAAACCAGTCCCTTTAACTCTGAGGTGAGTTGAAGTTAAACAGCTACTGTTTAAAAATTATATTTACGTATTTCACGCCTAGTCTATAATTGTGGAGCAAACTATTTGCATTTACAGCCTCTTAGACATTAGCAGGCAACTGGAGGAAGGCTTATTAGTTAGGATGTTATGTGGTTACGTGAAAGTATATACCGTTGTCCCTTGGTATCTGCAGGGGATTGATTCCAGGCCCCCGACAGAAACCAAAATCCACTGATGCTGTAGTGCTTGGTATAAAATGGCATAGTATTTGCATTCAATCTAAGCACATCTTCTTGCATATTTTAAATCATCTCTAGATTACTTACAACAGCCTACTCAATGTAAATGCTATGCAAATGATTGCTATGTTGTATTTTAAAAATTTTTATTATTTATTGTACTTTTTTGACTATTTTTAATTCATGGTTGTTTGAATCTATGGATGGGGAACCAACCTGGACATATCTAACAGTACTTCAAAAAGAAAACAGAATCAAATTTTATATTAATTCACCACAGAGTTTCATGACAATCTGTAAAATTATTTTCTGCTTTAACTTATTAGCCATTTGCAGTATCAATTCAGGATTTTTAAAGATCAGTGGTAGGTGGAAAGTAAAATAAAATTTTAGTGTGCGGAAATTGATGTTTGAAGAGAAGATTGTAGTATGTCTGGAAAGTCTCTATACTTGTGTCTTGCACAATTTTATTTACGTTCTTTTGGAGAGAATGTTGATTTTTCTGTATCTGCCTTATGCCACTCTGCTAGGCACTTTCACATACATTACTACAGTGTAGTCTATTCTGTTTGCCCATTTTTACATGACCGTGTACTCTGTGCCGACTTAAGTAACTCTTGAGAGTAACTTCATACAAAAGAATGAAAAGTTCATAATAATAGACTGAAAGCAGAGGTAATGGGGCCTAAAAACTCCAGGTGTGTTTGTTATACGGAGGATGATCTAATTTTAAGTGTTCTTAGCACCTGAAGGGGAGGTTGCACATGTCAGTTGTCACATCTTGGAAAGATGAACAATTGTGTTTTATAACAAATTGCAAAACAACTTAATCTACTAAAATATTACAGATTTTGATGCCATGGTCAAGTATATAGAACTGGCTTATGGACTTATTAATAAGCAAGAACTGTATGTGCAGCGATGGCCACTTCAAATTCTCATGAGCTTTCCTTACTATTTCAAAGAAAGGATGTGCTATGTTTATTCTATGTGGTAGACCCTAAACTGTTAAATATCCAAACTTTTTGAGAACTTAGGCAAGATATTCTCTTTAAAATAAACTCTTCATTAACAACACAGTGATGACAGCTGTGTCTTTAATTCTTTCCGCAGATCAGAAATGTTTTTGCAATGTAACAAAAGGTCAAAGACAGAAAACTTACTTTTAATAGACCATTCCTTTAACCACATTTCCCTAAAAAATTTATATTAAAATTCAGTATACTTATTTCTTCCACTCCAGATATTAATTATTTTGACAAGCAATGGGAAAATGCCATGAATATGTGAACTGATGAAAACAAAAGCGATGATGCTTCCAAGGATGCACCTGACAGCTCTTAGGGGAGCTAGAGAAATGAGAGCAGAATTGCAAAGATTTCAAGTGTCTTAGTAATGAACTCAGGCAATTTAAAGTTGTAGAATTCATCATCTGTCTACTGAACTGAGATCTTTTCTGAATGTATAGCAATTCCTTTTTATAATTTTTTAATGCAGTAAATTTACATTAGAATAATTTGGCTTTATATTATGGCAAGGTATATTAAGTATGGATTTATATAACACAACTTATTTATTTATTTATTTTTAATAATTTTATTAAATCATAATTGTGTACATTGGTGCAATCATGGGGCACAATGTGCTTACTTCATATACAATCAGAAATATTTTGATCATACTGTTAGAGATAGCCTTCATGGCATTTTCTTAATCACTA
>CAUYRH010018278.1:0-19305 GCA_963574655.1 Perodicticus potto
ATGAGACCCATTTGTTCTAGAGTTCTGTTTAAGACCCTCATCTTTTTTTTTTTTTTTTTATTAAATCATCTCTGTGTAACATAATTAAGTCATTGGGTACCGTGTACGGGCTTCAGATACAATCAGAGATATTTTCATCAACCTGATTGTGATAGCATTCAAGAGACTTTCTCATTACTTTGTGAGAACAATTTTGTTCTCACAAAGACCCTCATCTTTTTGCTTGTTTTATGTTTGGAGGGTCTGTCCTGTTCTGTCAGTGGGTTGTTGAAGTCTCCCACAGTTATGGTGCTCTGTTTATCATTTTGTTTAAATTGAGTAGAATTTGGTTTATGAATCTGGCTGCTCCTATGTTTAGTGCATAAATATTTATGACTGTTAAATATTCTTATTGAATTGTTCCATTCATCAGTCTATAGTGACCATCTTTTTCATTTTTTAGTTTATTTTCTTTGAAATCAATGTCATCTGATATGAAAATGGCTATAGTGGTTTTCTTTTGTTTTATTTTGCATGGAATATTGTATTCCATCTTTAACTTTGACTCTAAATAAGTCCTTGTGGGTTAGGTCAGAACTTATACCTACCCTACAGTCTCTGCACTGATCTACCCATGTAGACTTATTCAGCTCCCTAGACCAAGTAGTTCAATCCCAGAAGAAGCATGCCCATCCAGAGTCACCTACAGGGTTCCTGGGAAAGTTCAGTGTCCAGCTGCTTCCGGGGGCAATCAGGTCCAATGGAACCAAGAAGTGTGAAGCACCAGGGCAAGCTTGTGAGCAGGAATTGTATTCTGAGCACACCACTGTTTCAGGACCCCCAAATCACCACATTGGTGTTGTGGCTTAATGGTCTGTCTCAGCAGCTATAGGTAGGAGGGTAGGGACAGAAAATAGACCGTATGGAGGAAAGCTAGCAGTCTTGTCTGGAGGGCATATGCCCTGAATTTCCAGGCTCTAGACTCATGAAAATCCCTACCTAGGACACACTGTTCCCTAGTGGATTCTGCAGTCTGGGCAAGAGTTGGGAACCATCTGTGTGGAAACAAGTAGGAAAAATTCTGGAGTTGAATCCCCCTGAGGATGACAAAGGACAAAAATACAGGTGAGTAGAGATGCAATGTGGTGCTTGTAGACTAGGTTCTGTTCTGTGGGGATAGGAAATGCCCCAGGGGAGCTTGGATACTTGTGCCCTTTCCACAAGCTGCTCCCACCTCACTGGTGGCTGCAGTCTCATTTCATTTCATCCTTCTTTATGAGAGGATCTGAGAGCTGAAGCTTCTGGTCAGTCATCCTCCAAGAATTTTACTTTTTATCTATCAGTTGGCCATGTTTATGTCTTCTTGGAAGAAATGTCTATTAAGTTCATTTAAGCATTTTTATATTGAATTATTTATCTTTTTTGTTGTTTTGTGTTGTTTTCCTCCTGAGTTATAAGAGTTCGTTATGTATTTTTGATATGAACTCCTTATCAGACATATAGTTTGAACATATTTTCTCTCATTCTGTAGGTTTCCTTTTAATTTTTGTTTCCTTTGCTTTATAGAAGGAATTCACTTTTAATTTTTCACTTATTTGGTATTTCTTGACTATTCAGGAGAAAAAAATTTCCAACATGTAATCAGATTATCTGTCCATATGCTAAAATTTTTGAAACTCTTTGTTTTAATTATTTTTGCTTGGATGTATCACAAACAATCCAGTGACATTTCAGATGTCCTTTCATTTATACAATTTATTTTTCACTATATTCATTGAAGTATAATATATATACAGAAAAGTGGACAAATGTGAGTGTATAATTTAATGAATTTTAACAAATACAAAAACAGAACTGTGTAACTACCATCTTGATCAAGAAATCTAACCTTACCAGCTCCTGAAATAACTTTCTTATTTTCTCTCTGTTTCAAAGTCTTCACTGTTTTCCAATGACTGTCAGGGTCCTAACCCGGGGACAGGTTCCCCTAAGACCCATGGAACTGGTGCAACGAACTGAAGAAATATAAACTTAAATGATGATAAAGAAAAAGACACAAGACAAAGAATAGAATTTTCAAAGGTAGGAACTGAGAGGACCACAATCCATTTGTGGAGTTCCAACTAAAGGCCCCAAGCATCTGTTGCACTCAGCTTTTATTCAAATCTCTTTGCCCAGATGGTAAGCTAAGGGAGGGAACAAAGATGCCAGCAGTTTCTCTGAGTGAGCATATCAGCTCCTATTGTTTCTCTCATTATTAAGTTTAAGGGTCTGAGCAATCTTGAGAAATCTGAAACTTGAGCCTTGTGTGGGGGCAGCCTCCTGTCTGGAGTCATGCACAAAGATTCCTAGGGAGGTGTTAAACTCTGCCAGTTCCTAATGGATTAAAACACCACTGGTGTTAATCTCCTCTGAGGAATCAGTAGGAGAGAAGAATTTTCCTCTCATCATGACCACAGAGGATTTTCCTCTGTGACAAGCGATATAAGCCCTCCTGCCCATAATTCAGGGCTGGAGCTGTTCCCTTGGTCTCTGCCCCAGCCAAAAGCAAATCTCCACAATGTATATCTGCTTTGTCTGTTTAATGGGTGGCAAACGACCCAGATAATGTATCTTTCTAGGTCTTGCCACAGCTTCTTCTATGGCCATTGTTTTTTCCTCAGAGTGTTCACAGACTCAGTAGGGGTGTTTGTGAGCTGTATCCCCAGTAGGCCAGAGTTTCAGAAAAGGCAGAAATCTTGACAGTAGTGGCTAGCTTAAATGTAAACTAGTTGACTTTTCTTTGTTCCAATTCACTTAGCTTACTTTTTAATTTTCCCTTTTTCTGGGGTTACCTTCCCCTGCCAAGAATGGAGTCTTCAGTCCCCATTCTGCCTGCAAATGACAACCATTATCTTAATTTATAATATTACAGATTACTTTTAACTATCTTGTAAACATATGTAAATGGAATCATACAGTAAATATTTTTGTGTACCTGGTTTAATTTGCTCAATGTTATGTCTATGAGATGCATTCATGTTATTGAGTGTAACATTTCATTCATTTGAATCCTATATAGAATCGCATGATATACATTTTACTGTCTAGGTATTTACATTGTTTCTAGATTTTAGCTACAACAAATAATGCTATATTTGTGTATATATATGTATATACATATATATATTATGCATTTTCATATGTACATCTGTTGGTTAAATACTAAGGAAGAATGGCAGGGTCATGTACAAACATGTGCTTGGATTTAGTAGTTTGTGGGGTTAGAAATCCCCACATGTATGTCTCATTCGAGTAAGCCACTAATGGGTTACATTGGCTTTTACCTTCACAAAAAAAGCAATAGATTTGGGCAGCCCTGAGGCAAACACAAAGACCGTTTTCTGGTCATCCGGGAACAGATACTTTGAAGCTTTTGTAGCCATTGTCTCTGAGGTTCTTGCCTTGGAGGCATGGTCCAGAGATCAAATGCCTAAAGATCTTAGCACTGTGGAGAAACAAAGTCATAGACCCATTTAAGGTTAACTTGTTGAGTACATGAGGAAATAGTTCTCCTATAGCTCTCTCTCTCTTATTTTTATGTAGATTTTTTAAGACCTAAAAGTAAAAGAGTATTGTGCTGTTTTCTGGGACAGGATATCTGCCACTTAAGTTTAAAGTCAAATAATGAATATTGTAAATCATAGATTAAGTGTGCACATGACTACAAAAGTATATAAGGTAGTCATAAATAAGGTTAATTTGCTACACGCCACCTGGAGAGTGTGTAGTCTGTTTATTGCATTCCCCTAATAATTATAGGTTCAAGATCTGCACCTGGGGCAAAGCTACTGTCCCTCGCATCTCCCTTCACGCAACAGTAGTTAATGATCATTTTCCTAAATGTTTTATAAAAGTAGTGTACAAGAGGTTTCCAATTGCTCCATGTATTTGCAAAACATTGGTGTTTTCATATTATTAATTTTAGCCATTTTGATTGACTATATATGAGTATTTCACTGTGGTTTGGGGTTCTATAATTTTTTTTATTTCAAAATATTAACAGGGTACAATTTCCTTTTTTGTTTTATGGAAATTATATGCTGCTTTAATCTGGGCTACATGTATGCCTATCTCCTAAATATTATTCATTTTACCTAATAGGTAGGTTTTTCTCTCCCTCTCTCTTTAATTTTGACAATTATTACTTCTTTCTGTGACAATATGTGCCCATTGGTTAATTCCAAATTATTATGGAGTCCATGCAGTTTTTTAAAAATCTATTCTTAAGATACATCTTCACTGTGTTTTTGAATTTGGATTTCTCTGATGACCAATGGACTTCAGAAGTTTTTCACTGTTGTTGGACATTTGGGTGACATATTTAGGAAGTCATTTTTGGAGTTTCTATAATTTCAAGATAAAATCTCTTATTAGATAAATATGGTAAAGATATTCTACTAGGTTCCTTCTTGTAAAGTGTACCTTTTGACAAGAAGAAGTTTTAACTTTAAAATAGTTCACTTTTACAATGTTTTTTCTTTTGGTCTGTGACTTTTGTCTTTTAGATTGTATGGGAAGCCTGCACACTGTACTCCAAGACTGAATTATTGCACACAGTTATGACTCAATAAAAAATAATTTAAAAAAAATGAAAAGTGCTCTGATCTAGAGCCAGTTAATTAAAAAAAAACCTATTTTCAAATAAATAAATAAATAAATCACTGTTGCTTATCCCAAAGGCTATAAAGATACTCTCCTTTGCCATTTCATTCTAAAATCTTGTTTTTCTGTTCTCATTTCTATCCATAACCCACCCAAAATTATTTTTCACAAATGTCATATGGTAGGCTGCAACAGTATTCTCTTTTTCAACATTAGATAGCTTGTTTATAGAAGCTTATTTATTAAAATCACTATTCTAATGGAAGTTCTAGCCATCACAATAAGGCAAGGGAAGGCAATCAAGGGTATCCAGATGAGGTTAGAGGAGATCAAAGTCTCACTCTTTGCAGATGATATGATCTTATACCTGGAAAACCCCAGGGACTGAACTATACAACTCTTAGATGTGATCAAGGAATACAGAAGCATCTAAGGATACAAAATCAATACTTACATAACCATAACAGTAGCTTTTATAAATCCCAACAATAGTCAAGGTGAAAATTAGAGTCAAAGACCCTATTCCTTTTGCAGTAGTGCCAAAGAAAAAGAAATATCTGGGAATTGGCTCAGCACCTGTAGCACAGTGGTTACAGTGCTGGCCACATGTACCAAGGGTGGTGGGTTTGAATGCAGCCTGGGCCTTCTAAACAAAAATGACAACTGCAACAACGACAAAAATAGTCAGATGTTGTCGTGGGCACCTGTAGTCTCAGCCACTTGGGAGGCTAAGGTAAGAGAGTTGCTTATGCTCAAGAGTTTGAGATTGCTGTGAGCTGTGATGCCATGGAACTCTACCTAGTGTGTAATACTGAGACTCTGTCTCAAAAAAAAAAAAAAAAAAGAAAAGTAAAGAAATATCTGGGAATTTACTTAACAAAGGACGTGAAAGATTTCTAGGAAGAGAAGTATGACTCTGAGGAAAGAAGTAGCTGAAAATATTATGCTACAGCTGAGAAGAATCAACATTGTTAAAATGTTCATACTACCAAAAGCAATCTACAGATTTAATGCAATCCCCATTAAAGCACCAATCTCATACTTTAAAGATCTTAAAATAATAGTACTTAAATTTTTACAGAATCAGAAAAAGACCTCTAATAGCCAATACATTACTCAGAAATAAAAACAAATCAGGAAGTCTCATGTTATTAGACTTTAGGCTATACTAAGAATCTATAGTGATCAAAACAGCATGGTACTGGCATAAAAACAGAGAGGTAGATATATGGAACAGAATAGAGAACCCAGAGATGAACCCAGCCACTTATCTTCATTTGATCTTTGATAAGCCTATCAAAAACATGCATTGGTGAAAAGATTCCCTGTTTAACAAACGGTGCTGGGCCTGCAACTTGTAGAAGAATAAAACTAGACCCTTACATTTCACCATGAACAAAAATTGGTTCTCACTAGATAAAAGAGTTAAACTTAAGACATGAAACTATAAAAATGCTAGAAAAGAGTTCAAGGAAAACGCTTGAAGAAATTGGCTGGGTAAAATATATTATGAGGAGGAACCCCTTGGAAATTGAAGCAACACCAAAAATATACTACTGGAATCTGATCCAACCTAAAAGCTTTTGCACATCCAAGAGCACTGTAAGTAAAGGAAACAGACGTACTTCAGAATGGAGGAAGATTTTTGCAGGATATGTTTCCAACAAAGAGAAATAGACCTTGATTGCACTAATGTACTTAGCTATGATTCAACAATAAAAAAAAAAAAGGTCTGAGAATAGAATCTACCAAGAACTCTGTAGATCAATAAGAAAAGAACAAATAACCCCATTTCTTCATGGGCAAGAGACTTGAACAGAACAGTCTCTGAATATGACAGACAAATGGCAAAAAAAAAACCCATGAAAAATCCTCAACATCAGAGCAATGCAAGTCAAAACCACTCTAAGATATCACCTAACTCCACATCATAAAATCCCAAAACTACTGATGCTGGCATGGATGTGGAGAAAAGGGAACACTTCTACAATGCCAGTGGGATTGCAAAGTAATACAGAATTTTTTGAAAGAAGTATGGAAAATTCTTAAGGAACTAAAAGTAGTCCTACCATTTGATCCTACAATTCCCCTACTAGATATCTACACAGTTTATAAAAAATCATTTTACAACACAGAAATTTGCAACAGAATGTTTATTGAGGCCTGATTCATAATTGCCAAGTCAAGGAAGCAGCCCAAATGCCCATCAATCCATGAATGTATTAACAAATTTTGGTATATGTATACCATGGGATACTATGCAACCATAAAAAAGAATGGAGACTTTACATCTTTAACGTTTACCTGATTGGAACTGAAACATATTCTTTTTAGTAAAGTTTCACAAGAGTGAGAAATAAGTCTCCAATGCACTCTATACAGTTGTGAAACCAATATATAATCACGTACACATTCATACAAATGATTAACCACAACTATAATCCAGAAAGAAAGAGGTAAAAGGAGGGAGATAGGAGGGCGGGAGGAGGAGGGTATTTTATGGAACCTCATCTATTGTGCACAATGCAATGGTACTTTTCAAATCTATTAAGAGTAGAGTATAGATGTCTGAGCACAACAAATACGTAAGCAAGATGATGGTTATGTTAATCAGTTTGATGTAAGCATTCCACATTGTATGTCAAATTAGCACATGGTATCCCATAAATGTACATAGTTCTTATTTAACAAAAATAAACAAAAAATAAAGTGATAAAATGTAATAAAAGTTTCACAGGTTAGCCTTTCGCATAAAAAACAAAACACTCTTCTATCCTTATTATACTGTAGTGATCATTTTGTCATAAATCATGCATCAATATGTGTTTGAGTCTGTTTCATTGTTCTCTATTTTCTTTTCTCTGTCTTTCTGTCCTTGCACTAGAACAATAAAGTCTTAAATACTTTATTTTTCTAATAATTCTTGATATTTGGTTGTGTAACTTTTTCAATTCTGTTCTTTAAGATTATGTTGACCATTACTGGCCCTGTCTTTTTTCATATACATTTAGAAAACGATTATTCCGTTTTACACCAAAACTCTTCAAATTTTACTTGGTATTAGATATTTAGTGCTCCAATGTAAATATGATGCATTCCCTCTACTTAGACATTTCCTTATTTGCTTCAATATTTACTTTTATTATTTAGCTTTCTGTGTAGAGATTTTCACAAATCTGAATGACTCTAAAACATTTTTTTCTCATACTACAGTAAAATGTCTGGTTCTGACACATACCAATATTGAATCTTCATCACTGTTTTTCTTTTTATTTTGTTTATTCAAATCTTTTATCTTCAATACCATTTGTGAAATTACAGTTATTTAATGTTTTCGGTCATTGCCATGTTCTATCACCTGAATGTTATAAATATACTTGGAGTGTCCATACTTCTCCTTGGTTTTGCTTTCTTTTGAATTTCCTATCAATTTAATAGGGTCAAATGAAGTTTTGTTACATAGGAATATTGTAGTTTTGTAGTCTGGAAAGTTAGTGTACCTATCACCAGAATAGTGCACATTGCACCCAATAAGTAATATTTTACCCCTCATCCCTCTCCCACCCTTACACCTTTGCATTCTCCACTGCACATTTATTCCACTCTGTATAATCATGCATAACTCTTTCTTAGCTCTCATTTATGTGAACATGCATAATTTTCTTGAGACAGAATCTTACTCAGTCGCCCTGGGTAGAGTGCCATGATGTGTGCTCACAGCAATCTCAAACTCTTGGGATGAAGTGATTCTCTTGCCTCAGTCTCCCAAGTAGCTGAGACTGCAGACACATGCCACTGTTCTTGGCTAGCTTATAGAGACATTATAACCTTACTGCTGGTCTCAAACTCCTGAGTGAAGGTGATCAACCCAGCCTGGCCTCCCAGAGTGCTAGAATTAGAAGTGTAAGCCACCAGGCCTGGACTGAAAACATGAATAGTTTAATTTTACATTTCTAAGTTACTTCACTTAAGATATCACCTCAGTTCCATCAAAGTTGTTGCAAAAGGCATTATTTTATTTTTTATGGTTCATTAGTATTACTTAGTGTATATATATTACATATTTTTATTTACTCATTAGGTGATAGACACTTAGGTTGATTCCAAATATTTGTCAATTGTGATGTGATAAAGACATGAGTGCAGGTATCTTTTGGATAAAACAATTTGCCTTTGGAAAAGTACTAAGATTGCTAGTTCCTATAATAGGAGTACATTTAGTTCCTTGCATAATCTCCATTACATTGTTTCCGTTTTTAAGGTGAATTCCAAGTTTCAGTTCAGTCCTTCACCCAGGTAGTGTGGCATAAGTATCACTATATTGTACCTGTTAGGTGGTAACTTATCAAGCCCCTCCCACCCTTTCTCTCACTCTCTACCCTGTCTAATTTTATTGTGTTTGTCTCATATGTGGACCTGTAGTTCTTGATTTACTACTTTCTACACAGTATTGAGTACATAGGATGTCTCCATCTTGTTATGACTGAATTGTATTCCATGGTAAATATACATACTACAGTTTATTAATCCACTCATGGGTTGATGGGCAAGTGCTCTTTGAAATTGTGAATTGAACTACTATAAATAAATGAGTGCAAATGCCCTTATGATAAAATTATTTCATTTCTTTTGGAAAGAGACATAGTAATGGGATTGTTGGATCAAATGGAAGGTCTAGGGGGGAAGGGCAAGATGGCCGACTTGACGCAGCTCCCAAGAGAGGATCCTGACCAAGGGGAAGTATAACATCCAGAAAATGCCCAATTGATCTGAACACTGAGACCCCAGCCAAGAGAGAAGTGATGACTTCAGGTCACCTCTGTTGAGGCAAGCTGGGACTCCAAGAATGCAAGCTTCAGGTACAAAATTCATCTGAAAGGAAAAGTATCCATCACCTCCCCCAAGAAAGCTGTGGTCTTTTTTGCTTTCTGTTTCCTTTCCTTCCTTTTTTCTCTGCGTTTACTCCTGCGGGTTTTCTACAGAACAGTGAGTTGTAGACATCTTGTCTCACCCCATGGGAGAGTGCTGTGGGAAATGGGAATTACTCCCCCGGAGGGACCCCGCTGTGACTATGAACAGTCTCTTGCTAGGTAGAAAAATTGAACTAAAGTTTTCTCAGCCATTCTGAACTTCCAGTATTACCTTTCCCCCCTTACCTGATGAACCAGAAGCCTAACCCCTGCTGAGACTGTGGGAGGAGGTTCTTGAGCAGCACCTCCCCTCTCTGTCTGCTAGACCAAGTGCCTCATGTGGCAAAAGACTCCGGGAGCTGCACTAGCCTCCCCCTCCCCAGCAGCCAGCCACAGCTAGGAATCCCACTGCATGACCCCACTGCAGGCAGTTCTGCCTTGGCACCCAGGCCCACCCCACTCCAGGGACATGGGCATGTGTGAGCGACCTGCCAAGGGGCATGCTGCCTCAGTACCCAGGCCCGCCCCACTCCTGGGACAACAACGGCAGCGTGAAAACCCCAGTCCCAGGCTGCGCTGCCTCCGCACCCAGGGACGCCCCACTCCAGGGATGCAGATGGGCGTGAGAGACACCGCTATGAGCCCTGCAGCCTCAGCATCCAGACCTGCCCCCCCACCAGCGTCCTTGGCGAGCATAAGTGACCCCACCACGGGGTGCGCCACCTCTGCACTCAGGTCTGCCCCACTCCAGGGACACCAGCAGGCGTGAGCAACTCCACCATGGGCAGCTCAGCCTCAGCACCCAGGCCCGCCCCACTCCGGGGACACCAGCGGCCTTAAGCGACCTTGTCGCAGGCTGTAGAGCCTTGGCACTTAGGGCCTCTGCACTCCAGGGACACCAGCGGTGGTGAGGACCCTGCCCTAGGCTTTGCTGCCTTGGCACCCAGGCCCGCCCAACACCAACGTCGCTGGTGGGCGTGAGCGACACCGCAGCAGGCTGAGTCGTCTCTGCACCCAGGCCCACTCCAACCCAGGGATACAGGAGGGGGCTAGCGACCCCGCCATTGGCCGTGCTGCCTTGGCACTCAGGTCTGCCCCCTGCCAGGGTCTCCAGCGGGTGTGAGCACCCCACCACGGGCCTCACTGCCTCTGACCCAGGTCCGCCCCACTCCAGGGACACTGGCAGCATTGAGCGATCCTGTTGCAGGCTGTGGCGGGGCCTCAGCACCCAGGCCCACCACACCCTAGGGACACCAGTGGCTGCGAGTGACCCCGCCGCGGTCCGCGCCGCCTTGACACCCAGGCCCGCCCCCCACCAATGACCCTGGTGGGCATGAGTGACCCCACAGCGGGCCGTGCCACCTCCATAACTCAGGCCCGCCCCACTCCAAGGATGCAGGCGGGGGTGAGCGACCTCGATGTGGGCAACAGTGCCTACCTACCCAGGCCCACTCCACTCCAGGGAGACAGGTGGGTGCTAGCGACCACGCTACTGGCCACACCGCCTTAACACCCAGGTCCGCTGGCTGCCAGGGTCTCAGGCGGGAGCAAGCAACCCCGCCATGGGCCATGCTGCCTCTGCACCCAGACCCTCCCCACTCCAAGGACACCAGCAGATGTGAGCCTCCCTGCAATGGGGCACACGCGCCTCGGCACCCAGGCCTGCCCCACTCTATGGACTCCGGTGGGCATGAGCAATCCCGCCAACGGCGGCGTCACCTCGGCACCCAGCTCCGCTGCACTCCATTGACTGCAGCTGGGTGAGCAACCCTGCCATGGGCTGTGCCACCTCAGCACTCAATCTTGTCTTCTGCCAGGGTCTCCAGTGGGAGTGAGCAACCCCACCTCGTGCCATGCTGCCTCAGCACCCAGGCGCACCCCACTCTTGGGAATCCAGCAAACGCACAGGACTGGCTGCAGGCCACACCACCAGGACCCCCAAACCTGCCTAGGCCAGGGCTGCTCCAGTCAGGGACTCTGGTAGCCACACAATCCATGTCCTCCCTCCAGTGCTCTACCTGCTTTCTCACTGGCCCTGTCCATCTGGCCAGGGACTTGGGAAGTCCTGCGACCCTGCGCCCTCCCTACCTCTGTGTGGAGCCCTCCACCTGACCAGAGACTGCTGGAGGCATCCACTCTCATTGCCAAAGCCATTGGGAGCCAGACATTGCCAAAACCGTGTGCACCATCCCCAGCCCTGCCTTTGGATCAGTGTGTGACATGCTCCACACCAGAGCTGCTCCCACAGCCACAACTCCCTGGCTGGGGCAGCCTCAGAGGAGCTACACAGGGTCACTTCCTACAAATATCCACCAACAATAGAGTAATCCCACCAGGGTCCATTCTTGGAGAGATGCTTCCCCAACTCTGAGGACGGCCATAGGCAATGGTGAAAAACAATCATGGGGTGGAATCAACGGAAAAAACTCTGGCAATATGAATAATCAGCGTAGATCAATTCCCCCAAGGAATGATAAAGCAGACACCTTACAAGATCCCATGCATAAACAATTGGCTGAGATGTCAGAAAACGAATTCAGAATCTGGATAGAAAATAAGATCAACAGAATGAAGGAAAAGATGCAACTAGAATTTCAAGCAGCAATCCAAAAGATGTCTCAAGAATTTAGCCAATTCAAAGACAAAATGACCAAAGATTTTGACACATTGAGACAAGAAGTTGCAGCCCTCAAAGACCTGAGAGAAACAGTAGAAACCCTTAGCAACAGAGTGGAGCAAGAGGAAGAAAGGATTTCTGACATTGAAGACAAAGCTGATACGATAGGCTTTAAACCAACCAAAATAAGGAAGGATAAGGATAAACACCCTATATTTGTTAAAAGTACCACTCAATACGATGAGATTTCAATTATTAATATTTATTCACCCAACCAGAATGCACCTCAATTTATAAGAGAAATGCTAACAGACATGAGCAACTTGATTACCTTGAACTCCATAGTAGTCGGAGATTTTAACACCCCTTTAGCAGTGCTGGATAGATCCTCCAAAAAGAAACTAAGCAAAGAAATTTTAGATTTAAACTTAACCATTCAACATCTGGACATCTGACATGTAATTGTCTTTAGAGGACAATTTAAACCATTCACATGGTATTTTATGAGGAGGACTCCCCAGGCAATTGAAGCAGTATCAAAAATACACTACTGGGACCTGATCAAAAAAAAAAGCTTCTGCACAGCCAAGAACATAGTAAGTTTAGCAAGCAGACCATCCTCAGAATGGGAGAAAATGTTTGCAGGGTATACCTCCGACAAACGTTTAATAACCAGAATGCACAGGGAACTCAACTGTATTAGCAAGGAAAGAACAAGTGATCCCATCACAGGGAGGGCAAAGGACTTGAAGAGAAACTTCTCTAAAGAAGACAGGCGAACAGGCTACAGACACATGAGAAAATGCTTATCATCCTTAATCATTGGAAAAATGCAAATCAAAACTACTTTGAGATATCACCTAACTCTAGTAAGATTAGCCCACATAACAATCTACAAGCCCAAAGCAATCTACAAATTTAATGTAATCCCCATTGAAGTGCCACCATCATATGTTTTTTTAATTTTTAAATGATTTGGCTTTTATTCTTGATTTCTAGAAGTTTTTTGTATACATTCATTATTTGAGTGGTTTTTTTCAAATAAGCATATTCCCAATATCTTCTCCCAGTCTGTGGTTTGCCTTTTTATATTTTCTTTCCTTTTTTTATTGAATCATAGCTGTCTACAGTAATTCACTCATGGGGTACAGTGTGCGGGCTTCACATACAATCTGAGATGTTTTCATCTGTCTGATTGACTTAACATTCATGAGATTTTCTCATTTACTGTGTGAAAACATTTCTGATCCGTGTTTAGAAGTTTTCTCCTGACCCTTCAAATATGCACCTCAAGTGTGATCTCACCCTTTATCCTCTCTCCCCTCACCCTCTCCCTCCCCTTCCTTCCCTCTCCTCTTTCCCATCTTCTTGTGCAATAAATGGGTTTTAGCCTTTGTTTGAAAGATATAAATTTGATTCAAATTAGGGGTGTATACACTGGATACATTTTCTTCCATTGTAGAGATACTTTGCTAAGGAGAACATGTTCCAACTCCATCCATGTAAATATGAAAGAGGGAAAGTCACCATCCTCCTTTAAGGCTGCATAATATTCCATGGTATACATGTACCAAAGTTTATTGATCCATTCGTCTCCACTGGTTTAAACTGTGCTTTGAGAACAGCGATTTAGTATTTGCGAAGCTTTAAGGGAGGATGAATCACCAGTGGTCTTGTTAAAATGCAGATTCGGATTCAGTGGATCAGTTGGTCTGGGGCGGGGCCTGGGACGCGGACACCACACTGAGAAGCTCTCAGCTGTGGAAGGAAGGCTGCAAGCAGGACAGACCCTCCACCCAGACCTACTGAATCCCGCTCTGTGACAGTATCTTATCAATACGGGAATTATTATGCCCATTCCACTCGAAAAGCCCTGTTCTAGAATATCTAGGATGATGAGAGTTCTCTGTCCCTCAAATAGTCAGAAGTGTGTCCTCTACAAGAAAGACTCATTTTCATGTAGATTCTTTGAATTTCAGCAGGCATAAATTAAAAAAGTGGCTACTATACTTAGAATTGGACATGACATATAGAAGTGCAAGGGAAACAAAGAGGAGTGCCCATTCACCTCTCACACAGGTGACACGAAGGACTTCGGACCTGCAGAACAGAGCACCAGCCAAGACATCAGCTCTTGAAGCTGAGCTGGCTCTGTCCTAACCAGATATTACAGTTACTTATCTGCTGAACTGTTTCAGGGATCGTTGTGGACTTGCCTATGTGAATTCTAAAGTGAAGACACGCTTTAAACACAATCTGCTATATTACACCTACAATGAGCTCATAAATTGGTTTTCTTCTGTAAGACTCATTGAAATGCAAATCTGTTCCCAGAGCGTTCACTGAATTCATTATAACATATCAACAGTATTTGGTGAAAAGAAAAATGAAAACATTAATAATATTTATCATTTAAGGTATTTAAGGCTAAGCTATTTAAATTATGGGTAAATACCATAAAAATCATCATCTGTGCAGTTCCCAAGGGGTAAAAGAGAAAATATTAGTATTCTGTATTTTTTCCTGCCCTTAAATTAATTAAAAGAAGAACTGGGCTTATTAAAAATACATAATGTTAATCATACATTCATAAGTAACCTTCATTCTATATAACAGTTATACTTTTGAAAAATCGTATCTCTAGTTTTGGCAAATTGAAGTAAGCCTTAAGCACAGAAAATGGATTTTATTATTAAATGGAAATCAGCAATTAATAATGTAAAATAATGAGTCATTTTACAAAACAAACAACCACCCCTTTAATTCATTTATAATGTTAGATTTTATGGGAAGGTTGGTTACTTTTGTAAAGCTAAGGTGCTTTTACTTAGCACTGGGAATACCCTGATTTGCTATTCCAAAAATCACCAAGGAAATAATGTGCAGACTAATGGTACAGATAAATCCTTTCTTTCCAAGTTTCACTGTGAGACTTTAGACTACTTTAAGTACTTTCATCTTATTCCTACTGTTCCAAGCCAAGCAGATTCTGCTGCCCTGGGTCGCCCACCCAATTTGAAGTTATGTAAGAACTTCAGGCAACAAAGAACCACCCTCACCTCAGTCTCCAGACAGATTCCTTCCTACGGCAGCCAGTAAGCACAGTCCACTGGCAGCTAAGTCTCATAAACTGATAGCAGGTGTCACCTCTCAGAGTCCATGATACCATCGTCAGGTTTAACACATACCTCTCCAGGCTCTCTGCTATGGAGTCAAACCCTACGTCTCATCCTCCACTCTGTACTGGGCCTCCTTATGCTTTACCCACTCCACACCGCTGACAATTTTCTCACTTCCTCTTCTGTTTTACCATCTCTATGTCTTTGTCAGTGCTATTCAGGGTATGTGTAGTGACCTTTACCATCTGGAAAATTCCCATACGTCTTTAAAACTCTGCTCAGGTGCTCGCTTCTCCGCACAAATCTTCTCCCTTTGTCAGAGGTAACTGCTCCTACTTGGTCAGACTTTTATTACGGTAGTAGGTAGTCTAACAATTTTCTCTTCATATGTCTTTGTGTATAACTGGACCATGGGCCCCTCAAAAGTTCAAGGACAGGGGATATGTGTTAGGCGTCTTGGTACCCCCAAGGCCAAAGATGATGCCAAAATGCCAAATACAAATGCAGGGATCAGCCAATTGCTCAAGCAAAAGATTGAGGCATATCTTGTCAGCATCACATCATGGAAGTTCTATGTGAATCTATAAATGAAATAATTATCTTAATGATTATTAAAGAAAAATACTACATTCTAAAATAAAAAGAGAAGTGCAGAAATTCCTGTCCAAGGGCAGACCTCATTGTCAGCATGGGAATAAAATAGACACTCAATGATGGATTTTCAAAGCGTACAATGCCCACCAATAAAAAGCCTCAGCTGACATGTGGAAAGCAATCAAAGAGAAATAGTTTGATAGTGGTGAGTATGGTCTGTAGGCACAAGTGTGAGGAACACTGCTTCCAGATAAATACGGGGTGGCCATAAAGTCCATGTGCAATGGACACAAACGTTATGGCCACCCTATAGTAAAGAAATTAAAAATAGCACATGATCCTTTCCAAAAATCCAAAGTTCTTCCCAAATGTAATTTTCTTAAGTAAGGACATGCTAGTTTTTCGGGTCATGGAAGTGGTCTTACTTGAGGACAGAAGAGGGGAGGTAGCTTGCTTGTTTTTAAAGTTAAAAACAAAACAAAACCTGTTTTAAACATTAAGGTAGGTTTGAGAAAGCCTTCTGACTTCACAATAGTAAAAATATCTCTTTTCTCTCATTTTCTTGGAAATCACTTAAGATTGCAAAATAATAAGGAAAAAAGTAAACCAGAAATATAAATTAATTTTCTTTGGTAAAACTAGATTTCTATAATCTTGAACTTGAAAAAATGAAACAGGACTGCTCAATACCTAGGATGGTCCAATACAGGGTCTGGATAAGATGCTGGCAGGGGTGTCTAACCTGTACCGATGGGCTGTATGCAGATTATGTGAAGCTGTTTTGCTTACCTGTGGTGTTGGTTATTTTGAAAATTACATACAATTTTTTTTTCTCATTGGCTTTTGTAGTGTTTATGTATTTAATGTATAGCCCAAGATATCACTTATTGTTTCAATGTACACTAGAGAAGAAAAAAAGGTTGGACACCTCTACTACTAGAGGGTATATCTGTGACTGCAGACCTCAAACAAATACTGCACCATACTGTTCTCCAAAGTAGGCAGCACTGGCTCCTCTAAGAAGAAAAATCTATCAAGTCTTGCTCAGAATAATGGAAAAGGGTATGTAGGATGGCAGCAGGAGTATTCCTGGACCCTACACCCGCAGGGGCAGGGGAGGAGGCAAAGGCAAGCCATTTCAACAGGTGCACTCTAGGAATAAGGCAGGACAACGAAGAGTGTGAATCAGGAGCCACCCATCTCTGTTGGCTAGGGAATGGAGGGCCTACAATTATTTGTATGTACACACATAATTTGCATTTCAATAAAGAACTTATAACCCCTCCATTCCTATCAGGAGCACCTTCTGAGAGAGGCTCTTTGCCACAGGTTGTTTGAAATTCTAGCATAACTTCAAATTGGGTGGGGGACCCAGGGCACCAGAATCTGCTTGGACTGGAACAGTAGGAATAAGATGAAAGTACTTAAACTAGTCTAAACTAGCCAAAGAGAAATCTTGCAGATCTAGAAGATGCCCTGGTCTTTTCCTCATGGAAGTCTCCTGAAAGTGGGCCCCCCCCAAAATTCAACTAAGATGAATAATAAAAACGGAACCAGTATAAGAGCATACAAGGAAACTAGGAAATAAGTGGGGAAAGGGACAGAAAAAAGAACGGATGATGGAAGAAGACCACTTCTCAGGAGAAGTACCATTGAGAAGCAGATGAAAGCTGTGACAAGAAATAAATCATTAACTCAAAGTATTTAATGTAACATCTCTTTAAAACAAGTACTCAAAGGAAAGGGATGAAGACCCCAGGAAGATAGGGCAAGACAAGAAATGAAACAAAAAAACAAACAATGAAGATCACACTAGAAGAAGATCAAAGAAAACATGTATTGCTTAAAACACACTGAGTACCATGGAGGACTGAGGAACATTAGCAGAATGAAAAGAAATGAGCAGAGAAATTAAAAGGATTAGCAAGTCGCCAAAATGTGGCAACAACATAAATGCCCACCAACCCAGGAATGGCTCAACAAGCTGTGGCATATGTATACGATGGAACGCTATGTAGGCATTAAAAAAGATAGAGACTTCTCTTGTATTAACCTAGATGGAGTTGGAACACATTCTTCTTAGTAAAGTCTCACTAGAATGGAGAAGCAAGAATCAAACATACTCAATTCTAATATGAAGCCAGTAGAGAATCTAATACATACTCACATAAGAGAAAACGCAAATAAATTAAAGGGTGGGCAGGGGAATGAGGGTGCAGGGAGAGGGAAGAATGGAGGAGACTGGGGGGTCACGGTGTACGGTACACCTCTTGGGGGCGGGACACAGTTGTGAAAGGGACTCTACCTAACAAATCCAAACAGTGTAACCTAATTCTTTGTACCCTCAATGAACCTGAAACAATAAAAATAAGTGAATAAATAAATAAATTACCAAGAAACTGATAGATAAAAAAGATGACTGATTTTCCTGAATAAAGGGCATATATAAATGGAAGAGGTAAGTATTTAATATGTAATTTCAAATATATCATTTAAGAAACTTTTCAGACAGAAAATTTAATTCTATACATTAATAAGGCACATTCATTTTGGAGAAATAGTAACTGTGCCATAGTATGCCAGAGAAACAATGTATAAAGCAAAAATTTATGCCCAGATGAACCATTATTCTAGTAAGAAGTCAGAAGGCAAATGTTTGCAAACATGCAAATTTATGATTCCTGAATTTTTATTTTTATAGTAAAGATATTAGCCAATCAAGAGTTGGGAGAGAAAGTAGGGCCAAAGAACTATCAATGAGTATAGAATTAACTGTACATCTCAGATTAAAAAGCCTATGGAAAGGGATGTAACTATTATTTGCCATAGCAAAATAGAAAGATATAACCAACAAAAGTCATCAGGCAAAAAGGAAGATAAAGTAGTAGATGTATGTATATTGATTGGTTCCTTAGCTATCATACTCTAGTGGTCAAAATATCTTTATACTTCATAAATCATTTTTCTTATAAGAGTATAAGTCAAGTATATTAAAAAGTATAATGTAAATACTAAAATAAAACTAAGAAAAGTGATGACATCACCTAAACCTGTGTGGTAGAAAGGACGTTTGGAAAGGGACAGAGGGGAAGTGGGAAGAAGTGGATATTGAATATTGCTTATATTGGGGAATGAGTAGTTACTCTTTAATTAAAAAATCAGAGAATTATTAGCATTATAAAGGTAACTACAAGAAGAACTAAAGATATAGTAGGGGTGGCGCCTGTGGCTCAAAGGAGTAGGGTGCTAGCCCCATATGCCAGAGGTAGCAGGTTCAAACCCAGCCCCAGCCAAAAACCGCAAAAAAAAAAAAAAAAAAAAAAAAAAAAAAAAAAAAAATAAAAATAAATATATATATATATATACAATATAACCCACAAAAAAAAGAAAAAAAAAATACACCATTAATTTACATTAAAAAAAAAAAAATAAAACAATAAAA
>CAUYRH010018279.1:0-15869 GCA_963574655.1 Perodicticus potto
AATCTGACCCTGGTGTTCTCACTATAGGAAGATTTTTAACTACTGAATTTTTTTAAGTTATAGGACTAATTATCATTCGCCATCAGACTAACGATGTGGCCTTTGGGTTTCCAGCTTTATGAAGAGATTTCCTATAAAAACTGTCGTGTCTCTAGGCTTCACCTCTTGTTCCCATCCCTAATGCATTTATTAAGGGGGAAGGGGAGCCCAGCATCCCAAGGGCTGAGGAAAAGTCCTCAGGGAAAAAGCCAGCTTTAAGGCTAGTTTACTTCTCAGGATTCCTCCTGTTTTCAACTAGTTCTTGGCCTCTGTAGATATCCTTCCTTTTGTGCCAGCTCAGCAAAGTCTGCCATATGTTGGAAATGAAGTTTCTGCAAACTTTCCAGAGACTTAAAAAATATATTCTGTGAAATCTCAAAGTGGGACTTCACTACAGAGAGTTTCCTAAATTTATTTGACCACAAAACTTTTTTCTCTCAGAGAACCTTGAGGAACAATACTCCATAGATCACAACTTGGGAAAGCCTGTGATCAATGGTGTGTAAGTACTCTTCCATCTCCAACATGCTATAATTCTGTCCTTTTCTACCTTTAGAGAAAAATCACAGGCTTCCACAAGAGTAATATCATTCACTTATTCACTTTGAGGCAGTTGGGTTACTGCTGTCCAGGACAGCTTTGCAATTTTAAGTATTCAAGGCCCCCAAACATGCTGAACCTCAAACAGGAGACATTTTTGAGCCTTTGGCAGTTAGAAAACGTATCAGGCCAATGAAAGCAACCATTTTTATACAAGGGTAATCTTACAATTGAATATTCATTAGACTTATGGCTAAACATGATTTAAAAACACACATATAGGCTTAGCACCTTTAGTTCAGTGGCTAGGGCGCCAGCCATGTATACCAGAGCTGGAGGGTTCGAACCCTGGGTCTATCAAACGATGACAACTACAACCAAAAAATAGCTGGGCATTATGGCAGGTGCCTGTAGTCCCAGCTATTTGGGAGGCTGAGGCAAGAGAATCGCTTAAGCCCAAGAGCTTGAGGTTGCTGTGAGCTGCGATGCCACAGCACTCTACCCAGGGCAACACGGTGAGACTCTGTCTCAACAAAAGAAAACATATTTTCTCCACTTTCTCTTGAACCCCCAGTACAATGACGGTAAGTGAATAAAAGGGTACAAACCTATATGTACAAAGAGAACAGGAGGAGAGGCAAAAGAAGACTAGTGAAGTAAACAGCTTAGAAAAATGGAAAGCCAAAAACTAAGCAGTAACTGACTTAGCAAGTCAAAGAAAGTTGAAATCTAAGCCTGTAGTAAAAGTACCTATCAAGAAGCAAGCTAATCTGGATATCAAACATCCTGGGAAGGCATAAGAATTAGAAACGCAAATATCACCAGAAGCAGCAGCATAGAATAAGGCTGGTAACAGACAACTTATACTCCACCCCGATCAATTACTAGGTAAGGTTAAACCAGGCAGGATCTGGACTTGGGGACACCAGGAATACTTGAAGATATAAGTCAAGGACCTTACTGACTCCATAGACTGAACGGTGAAACCCTCAGCTCCTTTCTTTCATGTATCTCCCACAACACCATATAGGATTACATTGCCCAGGCAGGAGATCGGGGACACTGAGAGGCCTGTGAGAAAAGATCTATAGATATTTATAGGTGACCACCAGTGAAAAGGTTGTGTCCCCACACAATCACCCAGTGTGATTTTTTTTTAACTATAGAAATAATATGGGGAGTAGTAGATAAGGACCATAATTAATATCTCCAGAAAAATAAAAGAAGATATTACATCCATGAAATAAGAACAGTATGCTATAAAGAGGGACCTCCAGAGAACAAGGAAGACCTCTAAGGAAATAAGAATATGAAACAAAATGTAGATTTAAAAGATTAAAAAAAAATTTAAAGAAAAAATGAAGGAAATCTTCCAAAAGGTGAACAAGAGAAAAAGAGTTGTAAAACAGAAAAAGTAAAAATGTTGACATTAGGGGAAACACAATAAAGGACATATGAGAACTCTCTGTAAAGCTAAATTTCAAAGTAGAATATTTAAAAAGTATAGTTATTAAAAAAAATAATGCCAATGGTTCTCCATTGCCTGCAACTGTGCTGTACAATGTGGTAGAAACTAGGTCGTGTAGGGTGAGATACACTATAAATACAAGGCACAGTGGCTCCCACTACTTGAGAAGCTAAGGTGGGAGGATCACTTAAGGCCAGGAGTTTGAGACTAGCCTGAGAAACATAATGAGACCTTGTCTCTAAAAAATTAAAATAAAATAAAATTAGCTAATAGTAGTGACATGTGACTGTAATCCCAGCTACTATGGAGACTGAGGCAGAAGGATCACTTGAGCCTAGGAATTTGGGACTTCAGCAAGCTTTGATTGTGCCACTGCCCTCCAGCCTGGGCAACAAAGCAAGACTCTATCTCTCAAAACAAACTTACTAACTAACTATAAGTATAAAATATACACTGGATTTTATAGACTTACTACAAAAACCAAGAATGTAAAATATCTATATATCTCACTTTTTTTTTTCCAGACAGGGTCTTGCTCTGTCTCCTAGGCTGGAATGCAGTGGCATGGTTATAGCTCACACTAACCTGTAACTCTTGGACTACAGAGACCCTCATGACTCAGCCTCCTGAGTAGCTGGGACAATAGGCATGCACCATCAGGCCCAGTTAATTTTTTTCTATTTTTAGTAGAGATAGGGTCTCACTCTTGCTTAGTCAGGCTGAGCTTAAGCAATCCTCCTGCCTTGACCTCCCAGAGTGCTAGGATTACAGGCGTGAGCCACTGCACCCAGCTAATGTCTCACTATTTTTTATATTGATTACATGTTTACATGTTGAAATAAAATTTTGGATATACTGGGTTAAGTAGAACATATTATTCAAGTTGAAAAAAATTTTAAAAATGAAGCATTCACAGAGTGATATCTGCCTGTGTTGACCCGAAGCTGCCAGTATTCACAGAAGCCCACCCACACAGAACTATTCACTGCAATCGGGGCAGAGAGGCATAGGCAGTTTCCAAGTGGCAACAGAGCCTAAACCAGAATGAAGTTACGCTGGCCTGGGCTTTTGGAGGGAGTGGACACATATCATTCTCAGCTATCTTCTTATGTGCCTCATTTTCACAAAGTTTCCTCAAGTGACTTTTCATCAGAGTGGGCATAAAACCTTTCCAGTACCTGTTGAAAAGGCACCCCATGCTCCTCTCACTTCAACCAGCTCTACCCGACACTGTGACATATTGAATGTAACAGGGCTCTGCATTTCATCTTTTACACCATCAGGAGAAGACTTCTCAATAGGTCAAATTCTAAAAATTGTTACACTATGTCAAAAAAAAAAAAGAAATGCTCAAAGAATATAACAGTTCAGTTCATCAACAAGGGCCTCTTAAATAAGAAAATATGGGCAATCTCATGACTAATAATGTAAATACAAAATATGACAACTTAAATACCTTTTTCTATCTATCAGATCAGCAAAAATCTAAAGTGTGTGTGGTGACGATATAGAGAAAGGCATTCTCAGACCTTGCTGTTGGGAATGGAATCATCATACTTCTATGGAGAGCAATTTGACAACATATAGAACACACTTATTACAAATGAATTTACCCCTTGATCCAGCTACTCTATTTTTAGGAATTTATCCTACAGATATACTTGCAAACACATGGAAGCTAAGGATTTGGAGAAAATGCAATTCCATCGATAGGGATTAGAAATTACTAGAAAAAATAAGGCCCGCTTTATAAATAGACTACTATACACTTGTAAAAGGGAATGATAATGCTTTCTTGATAATTGACATTGAAATATTTTCAAAATATCTTGCTAAGTAAAAAGAACAAAATGATGGCAGAACGATGTGTATACCATACTACCGTATCTCTAAAAGAAGGTGAGGGTAATCATATATTCATATTGTTTGTGTATACAAATCAAATTCTAGATTATGCATAAGAAACTATTAACAATAATTTGAAAAAGCCTCATAACAATTCTTTCCCTTTCCCTCAGGAGCTCATGTCCTTCTTTCAAACCCAGTCCTTTCCTTAATTCTCTTCATCCGCCAACCTTTTAGAAGTCAGAAACTTTCTCCTCCTAGTTTACATAGCACCCTCTAGATGATCCCATTCATCTCCCCAACTTGTGCTGATAAACTATTTGGAGTTCTATTGTTAATAGTTCCTAGGGCAGTTCCAGTTCATAGATTTTAGGAAGCACGTTCAGAACCTTAAAGATAAATGGTAGATGTTGGTTCAGAGGTGCAAACTTTAAAAAGGTGACTAGAGCATCATGCCTGAGAAAGATGGAGCCAACTGTTATGTATTTATGGCTTTTCAAAGAGCTTGCACTTTGCAAAAATTCAAATAGTAAGTGAAAGATCCATTATAAGCTAGTGTGCCTAGTTGAAATCAAGTCCTCAAATCCTTAAGAGTGAAGCTCCCCACAAAGAGCAGCTTTAGAGTTTGAGGCATTGGTAATTCTAAGCTGTGACAAAGATTTCTGTGAGCTTTGAAGGTCGTTATGTTGAAAAGAAGAAAATACAGCATTTGGGCCAGGTTCCAGCCTCTAATCCTAGCACTCTGGGAGCCTGAGGCAGGTGGATCGCTTGAGCTAGGGAGTTCAAGACCAGCCTGAGCAAGAGCGAGACCCTATCTGTACTAAAAATAGAAAAACTGAGGCAAGACGATTACCTGAGCCCAAGAGTTTGTGGTTGCTGTGAGCTAGACTGATGCCATGGCACACTACTCAGGGTGCCAGAGTGAGACTCTGTCTCAAAAAAAAAAAAAGCAAAAGAAAATAAAATATAGCATTCGGTTTTGTAACTTTCCCCCCAAGCTCCACCTTCCTTCTAACGTTCGGATCTTTTTAAAGGCCCAAACTCTCCCTTGGATACACTCCTCCTATTGGAGGGAAAAGGCAGTGCTAACATCCAACCAAGGGCAGAATTAGAGGACATGAAGATTCTGTAGGAACAAAAGAAGATGAAGCTTGCAGAAGAACAAGGCCAGAAAGCCTCACTGGGCCACTGCTTCTTTTGTCAGGGATAATGGCAGTGGTGAAAAACAATAAGCTGGGATGATTAAAGCCTTTGAAATCCCTAGGCAGCCAAAGCTCTGCAGGTAACCCATGGCAGCCTTCTAAGTGAGGGCCTCTGCCAGGCTAGGCTAAGTGGGTACCTGACATATTAGAATGGGTTCACTTCTTTCCCAACAAAGGCTATTAAATGCTGCAGTGGGTTTTTTGTTTGTTTTTTCAAAGGGGTTGAAGAATAAAGACTGTTTATAAAGAGGTTGGCACTTTGAAGGAAGGAGAAAAATACCTGCTGACAGGCATGAAAACATACAAGTTCACAGACTTTCAATCATTCTCAGCATCTCCTGAACATCAGGAGCCACGTTTCATTTTCTTATCTCTGGATACAAATGACTGTCACATATTTCTTCAGCACATTAACTCTCTCTCCAACCTCTGTCATCCAGAAACACAAATAACGTAAATGATACACATGTTCAATTGCTAAGCAACACTCTTACCTTTCTCTCTGCTGCTTTACTTAGCACTTTGTACCTATGAGACTTTGTATTTTCGCATCAAATGTGAAATATGAAACATTCTTCTCAGTGGAAGGTGGGGGGGGAATAGCGTTGGCTAATTTCCATCTAAGCAATTGCTTTCCAAGCCTGGTTTTGATAACATCCCACAGTATCTCCCCATATCTTAAGATGGTCTTGCAAAGATTCAGTAGAAAACTCTACTCTAGGCTCGGCGCCTGTGGCTCAACGGGTTAAAGTGCCGGCCACGTACACCCAAGCTGGCAGGTTCGAATCCAGCCCAGGCCCTCCAAACAACAATGACGGCTGCAACCAAAAAATGGCTGGGCCTTGTGGCGGGCGCCTGTAGTCCCAGCTACTTGGGAGGCGGAGGCAGGAGACTCGCTTGAGCCCAGGAATTGGAGGTTGTTGTAAGCTGTGATGCCACAGCGCTCTATCCAGGGTGACAGCTTGAGGCTCTGTCTCAAAAAAAAAAAAAAATAAAAAAACTCTACCCTAAATTTTAAAAGCCTAAAGGCAACGTGAGGAAACGGGACAAGTAGTTACGACTTCAGTGAAAATATTTTGCATGATCAAAGACCAGGGAGTCACAGCTACCAAACTACTGTGAAGCGTTTCATTTAGTCTTTCATTTGAGCTACATTCAGGGTGTCCGTAAAGTTCGTGTGTAATTAAATTTAATATATGTTATAACCCTGCTACATAGCAAGTGCACTGCCAAGTGCATGCTATACAAATAAAATGCAGGGCTTGTCCTCAAGGGGACTAAAGCCAGGTAAGAGGACACAGATGCATAAATAGATGAATACAGTAGATTGTAATGGTAAAAGTCTGCCCAGGAGGAGACTGACGAGACTGAAGAAATAGGAGGGGATCTTTAAGAAATTAACAGGCATTAACCAATTAGATGGTGGTGCAGCGAGTGGACATGGTACTGGGAGTGTGTTTCAAGAAGAGGGAATGCCACCAGCAAAGGCACAGAAATGTGAAACAGTGCGAAATGTCCAGGGAAGGGGATATATGCTAAAGAACAAAATTTAAAGCCAAATGAGACATAAAATAAGTAGGTATGGTGGATTGTCTTACTAATGGCTCCCAATATGCCCACAGATCCCTCTATGCCACCCTTCCATCAAGTCAGATGGCTGAGTATGGGCTCAGGTATCTGACTTGTTCTAACTAATGTGACCATAGCAACTGCGAAGCTTGAAAAGTGCTTGTACATTGAGGGTTGCCCTCTTTTGCTGCTAGTAACCCTGCAACTGTCACCATGAGAATGTAGAATGGAACAATTATCCACAAAGAGTTTTGGTTAACCAGAAAATGGAACTCAGAAGCCCATTTTGTTATGATGGATAATTGAAAATGGGCTCTTTCCTAACATCATATAGGTAAACTGTATTTTCATGAGTAAACAAACTGTTAAGTCCTGTTTGCCTCAGGGACAGTCACTTCCCCATGCAAAGAAGCAGCACAGTATTGTGGTTGAAGGTGCAGGCTCTGGAATCTGACTCACCTGGCTTCTAGTCCTAACTATCACTTATATAGTGAGTGAATTTGGGCAAGTCATCTAGCCTCCCTGAGCCATGGTTTCCTTATGTGTATGATGGAGATAATCATGATACCACATAGGGTTGCACCCGTATGAGGGTTAAGTAAGTTTTGTTGCTATTTCCTTTTCTCCTTCAGAAACACCACTGTGAGCAAGGTACTCAGCTATAACCCTTTCTGCTCAGATTGCTCATTTCTCCAAATGCTGTTAATAAAGGAGCCTGTTGCCCTACTGAAAACGCAGGAAGTGTTACAAATGAATCATTAAATAGTTAAGGCCTAGTGGCAAAAGAAAGTCACTGGTGAAGAGAGGTCAGGGACCTAGGGGTACTTGGCACCATTTCTTCTTCTACTTAACCACCTGGTCCCCCTGATGTGAGAGAAGGAAAGTAACTATTCACTTCCTCCCAGGCATTCAGCTGCTTAAAGGAATCCATTACCAAAGTGTGTCATCTCAACTGAAATATTCCCAGCAGCGTTTACAAGTGTCATACTCATCTTCTTCCACTGAGAATGAACTCAATCCCTAGGCTATTATTTGACACCAGCTTCCAGAATGCCCTTCTTTTCCCCACTGCTAATGTCTTACCGAATTTGCTTTAGTCCTACACAGAGCACCTCTCTGCTCTTCCCAATGATTGATGTTCCCTAATAGAACTCTGAAGAACCTCCTGCTTCAATGAAGTTCCCTGGAGAATGCCTCCAAGACGTTCTCAGCTGTCTCATGACCAAGCAGCCAAGATTTTATCATCAAATTCCCACATAAAATTGCAAAACTGTCATACCACATCCCAGGAACAGTACTTACATATCTCAAAACTTTAAAATGACCCACATACTGATCAGTCAAAAAGACTGACAGGTCTCCACAATCTTGTTAAAATGGTTACAATGTCTATCATTTCTAAAGAATCCCAGAATTTTGACCCATTTTATCTTAACTAAGATGAAGCATTACTGCACAGATTCCACAGAGAATAACTTTGGTTGCTTAAAGGTCAACCTTTCTACAAACACCACTGTGAATGAGGTGAAAGTGATTTGCAAAACTTTTCTGACTAGCAGGTTTCTTACCCCCAACTTGCAACGTACCAGGATCCCACCTGCCTCCTGTTTCCCCACCAGCTGTATTACAATCCTTCATGGCCAAGGTTCTGAGCTACTGCTGTCTCTGGGGGTGACACTGAATCCACCAGTTGTAATTCTTTTTCCAATACTGAAATTTAATTGGTTTCCATATTCTTTCTCACTTTTGTCAAACCTCTATGGAGCCATCCTGAGGAACCTCATTAAGTTAGTTGGCAAAAGGGAAAGAGCTGCGTTGGCTTCAGACAAGTGCTCAAGGACAAGTGTTCAACAGTGCCCCAATTCCCTCAACCACCTAGCAGAAGCTGACCAAGCAAGTAGTTGTGAGTGGAAACCCACGTGCATAGACTAGATGTTTCCAAGAATGGCAAATATGGACCATACTTCTTGTTTCTAGGAGAGGCAAAGGGATGATTAATAGATGAAGATTGATTTCCCCTACCAGTACACATAGGAAAACATGGTCCTAAGCCAACTCTCAACTCAGAAATCATAACCTTTTCACACCATTTCATGAAAATGCAGAAATCCTTAATTTGGTGGCAATGGGAAGGAAGGCAATATGGCAGATGCTGTCTTTTTCTGTTTAATGGGGCAATTAGATAGAAAAACACAAGCAGGACTTGGTATAAGTCATCAAAAGTAAGAACTTAAGTGCGTTATCACTTAAGGACAGACTTACTTGTAGGCTCTTGTCTCTTATTTAATTGAAATCACTACCTGATCTCCCACCCCATGCCCCACAACCAAGTTGCATAACCCGGAAAGCAAGAAAGAAGTATAGATCAGGAGAGCAGAAACAGCATCTACTCAAGGGACTATGTATCTGCTGCCTCCCTCCCTCCTCAGAGCCTCCATCCTGATTGCCCACTTGACTCTACTGTACCTACTGTTTCTCCACCTTAGCAACTGGCCACTTGGAATTTGACCTCTCATCTTTCTTGATGGCCTATAAAGCTACTGTGTGTCAACGACTGAGCTGAATTCTTTAAAACTACCTCACTTAATTAACAGAAAAAATATGTGATGCTGACATTATTATTGTTATTTTCATAAATGAAGAAACCAAGGCCCAGAAGACTTAGGTACTTGCTCAAGAGTGATCATATCAGCCCAATTATTCTCACTATGCTAAATTCTTATTCAGTACTCTCTTCAAAAAATTTTTTTGAGATTTAATTCACATCATGAAATTCACCGAATTTCAGTAGTTTTTCCTATATTTACAAAGTTGTGAAACCATTAGCATGATCTAAGTTGTAAAAAATTTCATCATCTGAAAACAGAAACCCTACATGTACTCAGCCACTCCCCATTTTCCCCATGCCCTGCCCTAAACTGGGGCGATCACTTAATTATTAGACCAAATCTGAAGTAATTAGTAATCTACTTTCTGTCTCTATAAATTTACTTATCCTAGGTATTTCACATAAGTGGAATTATACAATATGTAGTCTTCTGTGCCTGCTTTCTGTCATTTAACATAGTGTTTTTAAGGTTCATCCAGATTTTTGGAGCTCCTCATTCCACCATTCCAGAAATCCTGTTGCTCTGTCCCCTCTTCAAACCCTATCCTGTTGATATCTACACCCTGGTATTACAGAGATCAAACAAGAATCCTGATGCTTATTTTCATACAATGGAACTCATCATGACCACTCCCTCACAAGATTGATCCTGTCTCCACAGCTATTATTATATAAATAAAATAATGAGCTAAATTATGTCCCCCAAGACATATCCAAATCCATCTGGCCAATGAAATTCTATTCTTTGAAGTACCCATTAATATTTTCTCCACCACTGTTGATTATTTACTTAAGAATTTGTTTTCTCATTTTTTAATTATCTCCAAAGGCTATCAAGCCCAATAATCTACATATTTCTCTCATTGACTAAAGAAACACTTTTATATCTCCAATTTTCAAATAAGATGAAGTGATATACTAATGTAAGTTCTATTTTTTTTCATCTAAGCAATGAAATTGTTCCTACTTCAACAACTCAACCCATAAGTGTGTGTGAGAGTGTGTCTGACACTGCGTGGGTGTGTCTGGGAATGCTAACAACCAAGTTAGGGAATCTCATCACTTAGAATTTTCTGGCTACATTTTGTGCTTTAAAATTAGGTCTCCACTTGAAATCCCAGCCCTGCTTTGGCTCTTTTTTAGTTGTAAGGTCTCTTCTAATTAGTGAAGTGTTGACATATTGCTGTTCATGCAGGAGACTCCAAGTTCTTGCCTACAAGTAATAAAACTGGAACAGGGTGTTTTTGTCAAGATGAAAGCCCCAAGGGACCCAGGAGGATATGTGCAACTGCAAACATCTGAGGAACACCGGGGGCTAAATGTTGAAAGGGGCTTTCCAGTCTTTTCGTGCCACTTTCTCTTTCTGTGTTTGCAGTTGTCAAATTGTCCAGTCAGGTCAGAAGATGAACCAGCTGAAGCTCAAGATGAAGATACAGGTTCCACAGGCAAGCTAAGCTGTCTGTCCTAAGTCCATAGACAAGAGTGAGGCCATTTTCAAAATTGAGTCCTGAGGATATACATTTTTTAAAAAATTCAAATAAATGGAGAACCATATGATGTTCCCGGATGGTAAGACCAAATGTAAGGATATCAAGTCGGCTTTTTGGCCTAGGGGTACGATTCTCACTTACAGTGCCAAATGGAAAGATATCAATTCTTCTCTCTCCTTAATCTATAAATGTACCATAATTCTAATCTGAATCATAATTGGATTTTACCTTGAGAAGTGGGCAGAGTAAATCTAAAGGTCATATGGATAATAAGCAGGACAGAATAGCTAAAATTTTAAAATAAGATTATTCAGGAAGAATATGCACAGTTATTACACATATTATACAGCTACAAAAACTGTAAAGGGTGCTGGTGCCAGAACAGACAGTTCAGAACAAGAGAATAAAAAGTCCAGAAAGAGATATGGATTTCCATGGATGTTCAATATATACTAAATGTTATTTTAGTATGTTGGGGAAATAGATCACTTAATCAATAAATTCTGGACTAATTGGCACACTATTTTTAAAAATTAGGCCCCTCTATCACAATATACACCAACTAAATAACATATAAAGTAGAATGTGAACTATTTTTCAACACAAAGTTTTTAAAAATTGAAGAAATTATGTGTGACTATCAGATCACAGAGTGGGGAAATCTTTTATTCTAAGAAAAAAAGTCTAAAAAGAAATCATAATGAAAAGTGATAGATTTGACTATATCAAAATGTCTATTAAAATGCCCCGAATTAAAACATAAAGGAAAATGAGAAAAATGCAACTTCGAGGACAAGTAGAAATATATCTTTACTGTAAACACTTTCAAATATCAGTAATGAAATGACCACACCAATAAAAAAATTCAGAAACAGGGTGGCGCCTGCGGCTCAGAGGAGTAGGGCGCCAGCCCCATATGCCAGAGGTGGCAGGTTCAAACCCAGCCCTGGCCAAAAACTGCAAAAAAGAAAGAAAGAAAAAATTCAGAAAGAGTACACACAGGAAATTCATAAAAGACATGAATGACAGGTAGATACAAGAAAAGACAACAAAATTCGCTAGTGATCAAATAAATTAGAACAAATGACATGCTCATTTCACCTAAAAAATTTGCAAACATGTGGAGAAACAGGCACCATCCTTTCAACATTTATAACAAGTAGAATTACAAATGGAATAATATTTCCAGAGGACAATTTGGAAAAGTCCACTAAAAGTCTTAAATATATGCAGTCTCTTTGTTCTAGAAATACCACTTCTAGGAATTCATCTAAGAGAAAATAATCAGGAAGGTACATAAATATTTATGTACGGGCATGATTATCACAGCATTATGTATAATAGCAAAGCAAGTAGAGGAAAAACCAAATGTCTAACCATAGAAGTGGAGTAAATAGTGGGCATATAAACTTAATGAAATACTGTACAGCTATTAAGATTGTTTTGGGAAAGGATATTTAATAATATGGTCACCATTTAATGTTAAGTGAAAAAAAGCCAATAACAAAACAGTATCTTTAATATGATTCCAATGCTATAAAATGCATAGTATGTGGGTGTCAGTGTATGTATACGCATATATTAGTGTGTGTATCGTAGAAAAGGTTGGAAAGGAAAATATTAACAATACTATCTCTGAATATCAAGATTATTGGTAATTTAAATTTTCTTCTTTGTGTTTTTCTGTACTCTTCACATTTTAAAAATGAACATGTGCTTTGAATAGGAAAAACACAATAAATGTTATTCAAAAAATTGGAATCTTTGGATTTTGGCTCTTTTTTTTTCATGATTAAAAAAATTTTCACACGCCCATACACATAGACAGAAGCCTCAGGGTGTACATGTCAGCTTTGGAAAATCTTTAAAGAAAAAGTGCCATTTCAAGATAAATTTGTTGTTCATTCTATCACTTTTTTTCAAACCTCACAGAAAATACATAGTCTTCCTTAAGCCCTTCTATCTCTCCTCACCCCATCTGACTCCAGCCCTACCCAAAGAATAAATTTCAGCTGAAAGGTCACACTCCAAAGCATAGCAAGTGGGCATTCCACAACCCTCTAGGATCCCTACCCCAAATCCTAAGACTGGGTGGGGTGATTCTACTCAGCTCTAGAATGACCCTAAGGCCTCTAAATACCACATTACACTTTTAAAAATCATATGTACAAGTCTACCCTGTGAGACTATGATGTCTTACACACCTTTGCTAATACATAGCACAGTGCCCAGCATACAGTAGAAACCCAAGAACTGTTGGAAAATTGAGAGCAGTATGCCCCCATCACTCAGACGAGGGGTGGGTTGGGAGGCTCTATAACATCGATCTCAAACAATTAGGTAGATTCTCGCTGCTATATAAACCTTCTCAAAGATGAAAAAGATTCACAAAGTATTGTCCTGCCATATGTATATAACATTAATCAGTTCCTTTTAGAGAATTCTCACCAGCCCAAGTTTCTGCACCTCAAGAAAAGCTGAAGAGCTACACAGAAGTTACAGAAACTATCAAAAGAATTTTAAAGGAAAGTACCCCAAGGAAAATGTTAAAATTATAAAAGATAGCAAGAGGATCTTTGAATCTGTAAATCTCTTGTCCTAACTTCCTTCCTGGTAGGAAAAAGAAAAACCATAAGAGGTGAATATAAAATGACCTTGAGCAGACACGAAGTTCTGCCATTTGAAGAGCTGCTGGAGAAAAGTTTATCCTTCTTTACCTCCTCAGGACCTTCAGGCTACTATGATGTATCATGATGTCTGGCTGGAAGCCCTCACCATCCCAAAGCAAAAGTGCAATGGGAACAGAGCAGGATTAAGAAATGAGCTGGAATTAGAAAATGAACTTGGTAAACATTGTGATGCATAAAGCACTGTCTTATAATTATTACAACAAATACTTGTAAAAACACTTTAACTTAATGTAAAGATTTTCTTCCTTGGAATGAAAGCAGCATGAAGTTAACACCTGGGTCTCATTAATATGCATGACAACCTGTTTCCAAGATAAACAACAGCATTCGTGTAAACCATTTAATATAAAAGCCATCACACAGAGACATAAGCCATCCGATTCACACTGAGTTTTTAATTTAAATTTAGTCCATAATTGGGCTATTTAAGCTGAACATCAAAAAAATTAAACATTTCAGTTTACATTAATTTTGGTTGGAACTTATGGAACTGTAAGTAACATTTAGTTGTGAAATTGGGAAGCAGCCTAAGTTTAAGGGTAAGGAGAAGCTTATGTCCATGGCTAATACATAATCCTCCAACTCAGAAGTAATTTTAACCTCAAAGGGTTAAAATATCCACCCAATCCCCTGTGAGTCAGTCACACCATGACTAATGTAAATGGGGTTGAACATGACAAAATCTGGCTCTGATTCATCATTTAACACATTTTTCCTTATGTAACAGGCTGCCTCTAGCTGGTTAGCTCAGCTTTGTGTTAGTGAGGCCAATAATAGCAATAATAGTTATTGATTAAACAGCACAGTATCCCTAACCCTTCTCCACCCTGCTCTGTATCCAAGGGGGAAGGGCTTGACTTCTCTAGGCTGCCTTTCCCAGGTTCCCTTTGGAGCTGGTTCCCAGCTAGGCCCAGACAATGGGAGGAGCCCTCGCTTTGGGTAATTTAATCTCTGGTTTTCCCATGTAATTCTGCTCCTATCCATAGTGCTGGAGGGATAATGAAAGCAGTAGGAAGGAAGAAACCAGAGTATTTCCCTGCCTCCCTCTCCACTGAGGGTGACACCTCCTATAACAGCCAAATCTTCCCTGTGGGTTCAGTTCCTGGCAAACAGGCCCTCTAAGCTCCTAGTTTACCTCAGATGACCAAGCCTCTGGGCTCTGGTAACACCATCCCCTGCTGTTGTCCCCCCATCACTCAGAACCGGAGCCGTGACTTTCTGATGTCACTAATTTATGAGTTACCTCACCATCCCCTGTTTGGTTTCTCAGCTCCTCCATCCCCTTTAATACAACTCCCTGCATTAAATTCCCTCTATTGTCACCCGCTTGAAGTGGTTTCTATTTCTAAACTCTGACAATGCCAAACTACCATGTGTTAGGCACTATACCAAGTGCTTTGCATACATCATCTTATTTAATCCTCACAACTTATTCCATGATATAGTTCACTATTATTATTTCCATTTTACAGATGAGGAAGCTGAGGCACAGGAAGGTTAAGTAATTTGCCCCAAATCACATAGCAAGTGATGGATTTGAACCCAGATCTGTGTGTTCCATGCTAAACCTCTACACAATGCTATATTGAACTAGACAACCTCAAAGGTTCCTTGCAATTTTGACATAATATAATACCATTCGTTCATGCATTTACTCATTCAGTAAAGAGTTATTGAGTACCTACTGTATGCTAAACACTGTTTCTTGGCTCTAGGGACACATACTTGAGTAAAATAGCCCCAATTTTTTGCCCATGTTGACCTTTGATTCCAGATACAAAGAGAGATAATAAACAATTGAATAATATATTTAATACATCAGTAGTATGGAGAAAAAATAAGTACAGAGGAAGGATAAGGAGTGCCAAAGAGGGAAAGAATTGGAAATTTAATTTTAATAAAAATGGTCATCCGATCTGTATTTCCTTTTGCATGGACACAGTAGATAAATGGCCAAAACAAATGGATGGTGGAAAACATTTCTTTCTAAACACCGAGTTAAATGCAATTAATCTCAACAAATATTAACCAGAACCTTCTATAATACATATTCTGTTAACCAATTATTTACTTAACCAACTCACCAGGTATACAAACCCTCTATACTCCTCCTGTAAAACTTAATAATGTCTGAAGTTCATGGAGCCCTCCTTCTTTTTTTTTTTTTGTGAGACAGAGTCTTACTCTGTCATCCTGGATAGAGTGCTGTGGCATCATCAGAGCTCACAGTAATCTCACACTCCTGGGCTCAAGTAATCCTCTTGCTTTTTTTTTATGATTTTATTAAATCATAATTGTGTACATTAGTGCAATCATGGGGCACAATGTGCTGACTTCATATACAATCTGAAATATTTTGGTCGAACTGTTAAACATAGTCTTCATGGCATTTTCTTAATCACTATATGAAGACATTGA
>CAUYRH010018280.1:0-12270 GCA_963574655.1 Perodicticus potto
CTAGACCAAAATGCTTCTCAGTGACCCCCTCCCCCCTCACTGTCTGCTTGGAATAACCAGCAGCCAGCCATTTAGCCCCCCACCCCCAAAACATAAACAGAGTTATCTGAAGGGATTTGACAGGGCAGGTTAGTCTAGGCCTGCCCAGGGCAGCTGGTGTAAATACGGGTGTTTCTTATTCTCTGCATTCTGAAGTCTGGAGGTGCCACTGGCAGAAGGGCCGGCCCCTTCCCACTCGCCCTGGAGTGAACTCTGATGGCCTATAGCCGCTGCTCCCGTAGACGGAGCTCTGAGCACCGTATTTATTGATTTTTACCTGAATATGAGTAACCAATTGTCTCCAGATATTTGAAAACACACTGAAATGTCAGAGAGAGAAACTAAAATTAGAAAACTCCCAAGTAAAAAAAAATTTTGAGAACTGAAGAGACCCTTCCTGCCAAACTTCTACAATTATATCATCAGAAAAATAAGGAAAGATGTAGCACGGATGAATAGAATGGTATGGAGGGGACAACCAAAGGCCAAGAATGGAATTTGGGGAATTAAAAATGTGGTTACTTGGTAGCAGACACTGAGGGCGCACCGTGCTGATCCTGATCAGCAATGAGGGGAGAGGGGCAGGATTTAAGTGCTTGCAGTACACTATCCCAAACCCAGGGGAAACTGAAAATGGAATGCAACAATCTCCTTCCACTTTTCCTGAAGCAAAGGTACGTAAAAACAAAATATGAAAAGTGAAAGCGTAGAATTCCCCAATATAAACACGTTAGCCTAAATATGCGAAGAACAGACTCCTAAATGCAACTCCAGTTTTAAGCGACTTTGTGTACATTACCTTTTCTTCATTGCAGTTCCTCTGTATCTCCTTCAAATCCTAGGAAAAATTCACATGTAAATGTGATTCCTCAATGATTTTTTTCTATATAATTACTGATCCTTACCTTCTAGCACTTCCATAATGCTCCCATCCTCACGTGTTCCTAAACCGCTCTACTCAGCAAGAGTAGGGAAAAGAATTATAAAATCAAGTGAAAAAGATACAAAATTACTTAGATTGTTTAGCAGGGAAAGGAGAAAGGAAAGACAATGGGAACAGGAAGAGTGACGGAGACCTTGCTTGCCAGAAGTCCCTGGAGGGAAAGTAGGATTTCACTAAAGGGGAGGGGAGGAGAAGCCCAGCTCGGGAATCAATCATGTACAGAAATGCTGGAGCCAGGTGGGGACCTCAGAGAGGAAGCTGTGGAGCAGAAAAGGAAGAAGGTAGAGGAACAGGCATGAGTTTGGATCAAACTCAGAGACGCTCAGCCCAGTGAAGGAGTGAAGGGGTGGGGGCCCTTTCTCTCCCCTACCCTCCTTTGGTGACCAATGGGCTGCCAAGTTTCTTGGAAGTTTTACCATCCCCAGGAGCCCATGCACTGGGGCAATCAGAATAGTGCAGAGAACCTGTGTGATCCCAGAGTTTAGACATTCGACAAGGGAGAGCAGGTTCCCTCCATTCAGAGTCTCTTTCCTCCCCAGCCCTCCCCAACCACTGCAGCAAAGTAGTTTGAGCCAAGAATTTGGCAAGTGGCCACCTGCGACCAGCTGTGCATCCAGAATTCAGAGATTTTCACAGAGAAGGGGTCTACACTTTTCCCCTTGAGGACCTGCAATGTGAACTCACCTGATGACTTTATTTTAGGTTACATAAAATAATGAAAGTGTTTTAAAATGTGGTCACTGAGACTATTCTCCCATGTAGAAGAATTCGAAATTGATGCAGGACAAGGTGGCCCTACAACCGCTGCCTTGGCCCTGGCGGTGCTGATGCTGTGGCGGATGGAGGAACCAGCTTGCAGAAGGGCCAGACACCTGTGCGGAAGACACTGGCGCCTTGCTGTCTCCTCCTAGTGCACATCTGACTGGTTAATATCATGTCAGTTTCCAGGGCCTGGGTCTTCATTACACAGCTGGCTGTAACTGATGAACACCTATGCCCTAAGAAGTTCTAGCAAAACAACTCCCTGGGACTATATAAACCCTTGAACAGAGAGCTCAGGGGCAGACCTCAGCTGGACCTCAGAGAGGGAACAGGAGAGCTTGTTCCCTTCCAATGCAGACCTCGGCTGGACCTTGAAGAGGGAGCAGGAAAGTTTGTTCTCCTCCTGGGTCCTCTTTGCCTGGAGGTTTGGTTTTTCCTCTACTTGTAATTCTTCTTTCCTGTAAATAAATCCTGACTTACCACTACTCTTGTGGTCCGTGGAGTCCTTCTTCGAATCACCAAGACCAAGAACCTGAAATTCCAGTATCAAAATAATTTATGTAGCTACTCTATACTCAAGTTGGGAACATCTTCGCTCTCCTTGGGTGTCCGCTATGCACAGCGGCTTCCTCCCAGAGTATAGCCGGGAAAGAATAAGAGTAGGAAGGTTGGGGAACCTGACAAACACTGTCTTGGATAGGTGAGCAAGGCCAATGTCAAGAGCCACAAACCATGTTGGTAGAACATGCCCTTGACATGATGGGATGAAAATCGTGCTAAACCTCTGTGATCTTTCTCCCAATAACCCATTGCCCTAGTTTTATCATGAGAAAAATGGACAAATTCCAGTTTGGGGGCATCCTGTGAAATACACTATCACTTTGAGAGGTCCTCAAAACAGTCAAGGCCATCAAAAATATGGGGAGTCTAAGAAATGCCACATGGAGTGGTCTGAAGAGACATAACAATAAAATGTAATGTGGCACATTGGGTGGGGTCCTCACAAAGAAAAAGGACAGCAGGTAAAAAGACCAAAGAAACCCAAACTGTGAGCTTTAGTTAATGGTAATGCATCAGTCCTGGTTTATTAGGTGTAACCAATGTGTCACACCAGTGTTGAGATATTAATAACAGGGGGACAGGATACATGGGAAAACTGAAGTCTGTTCAAAACAATTGTAGTTACAGAATTTAAAAAGTCAATGGACAAGTTGAAAGGGAAAGCTGAGAAGTTTTTCCAAACTGTAGAACAAGAAGACAAGGAAAAAGGAGACAGAAGTGGATAGTCAAAAGATGTAAATGATTAATCTTGATAGATTCAATTTACTTCTAATATAGGTTCTAGAAAGAGAAAATAGGGAAAAACAGAAGGGAAGAAATCATCAAAGAAAGCACAAGAACACATTCGTTTATGAAATAAGACAAGTAAGTGTCTTCAAGGTGAAGTTCAACTTCCAAGCAGGATGAATGAAGAGATTGGTCACTGGTGTCCAGTTGATGCTTTGTTGGGAAAGAAGCACTTCTGCATTGGGAGAAAAGGAAACAAGTGGATGGATGAAACTCCTCAGATGTCTTACGTATTGATAAGTATTAGATGGGAGAACCAAGAGGTCGCTAATGTTCATGAGACTCTAAGTACACATGAGGCGGCACCCGGATGCTACGCTGAGCAGTCGTGCTGTGTTGAATCTACACCAGGCCATAAGCACTCAGAATTCATTGAATATGTCTGAGACATACAGTAGTCAGCATTCAGAGGCCGAATCCAACCTACTAGCAACACCCATTCTGGCCCCATGAGTCCTCTGCTCAGGAAGCGATTATAAAACTCACAGCTACCAAGCAGGCTGGCTGGCTGTGGCTGAGGCTAAGCGTTCTTGTCCTTCACCTCTCTAGCAGGGCAAGTCTATGCCACTCAGGTGCTATAACCTGCCTACAGTGGGGAAGCCTGATGGGATGGGGAGAGAGAGAGAGAGACAGACATGTGGATTACTTACCCAGCATCTGTAGGGTGACTCTTACATTCTGTGGAGAAAGGCAAAATCTATCTCTCTCTCTCTCCTCCAAGCTTTTTCCCATTATCTTCCTTTCTCACCCAAGCCCACCACACACAGACACACACTCACACATACATCTTGCCCACCTGGCAAACCCCTCAAAAATATTTATCGCATTATTCTGTCAGATTACACCCTGACTGGCTGTATCCATTCCCACCCCAACAAGCGACCTCCTCAAAGCAGGGCCTGGGTCTTTTCAGCCGTGTCTCCATGGCAGAGCGATTTGAGGCTTACTAGCAAAGAATGGAATTTTGAAAATACACTTATTAAATTGGAAAGTGGTAAATATTAAATGTAATTATGTAAATTGAAGAGTTCTTTAGTTCAACAAAAATTCATAAATGCCAATGGTTCAACCCAATTCACACATTTTGATTGTCATTGTGTCGTAATTCAAACTTAATACTTTTGAACTCAACACAGCTTTTCTCAAGGTTACATTCACAATTTTTATACTTTGAAAGAAGTTTTTTTCTTCATAATTTAAGCAGGGTATAATTTTCAGTTTGATGATTTAGTACCTAACAAAAATACAGTCATTAAGAATTTAACTTCTAGGGTTGCAGTGGTGGCTCTAAGTGCAGTGTGGCGATGGCGGCAGGTGGCATTGACGCCAGCCTTTCGAGCACCCACTTTAGGCCTGGGCCTCTCTGCGGGCATCCCAGCCACTCTCCAGCTGCTTCACCTAGCAATACCCCCAGATTAAATGCCTCCTGTTTTCATCTTTTAAATAATTTGGATTGGAAGGAAATGAATCATTTGTATAAAATTCTGTAAGTTATAAAATGTGGCTGTTGTATCTTTGTAGTGTATTTAACAAGTTCTTCTATCTCCTAATCAGTTTGAAAAACAATTTTCCAGGCAGGGACCCAAGAGAGTAGAGGTATGAATGGCTTCTGCCTTCATTAGATTGTCCCTCTACTCAGCTTATTTTTAAGGATTTTCAAATATCAGGACATTTTATTTATGCCTGAATGTCTCCTTCACCACTCGTAGCACTAAACTCTAGGTGTCAACTATTTACTTTTCTTTTCTATCTCACTCTCGTAGGGATGGACTCCTGAGAGTGACCTTCCTGATCCCATTTCTTACCTTCAGCCTGGGACAATCTTGCCTTCCAAGCTGACTTTGCTGCTTTGGTCTCAGAGTTCCTGCCATTCTGTCCTACACTTACCACGTGGAACCAGAACTGGCTTTGGAATTATGGTGAATTCTGCTCCCAGAGTTAGGAGAAATGCAGTGCCATAACTATTTTCTGTAGAAGTAAGTGGTCTGTAAACTCACTTCCAGGTTCTCCCACACTCCCCATCCTTGATGCTTCTCCCACTCCCATCATCCTTTTTTTTCCTCACCATATTTTTTATGGGATATATATACTCACATATCATAGCCTGGAGTAAAATTCTTGCTTTCCTGAAAAAGTAATAATTTGACTTCTAGAGTTAAATTGCCTGGGGTTCAAATCCTTACGTTCACCACTTAATAACAGTGGATTTGGGGGGAGATGACTTGTACCTTCATTTCCTCATCTCTTAAATGGGAATAACAATAAGACAATATGATTATTGGATGGATTAAGTGAAATAGTGCATGCATTAGTCTTCTCAGGCTTCCATAACAGAATACCATAACAAAAAGACTGGGTGAATTAAATGACAGAAATCTACCTTCCCATAATTTTGGAGATTGGAAATTCAAGATCAAGGTGCCAGCAGTGTGGGTGTCTGGTGAGGGTTTCCCTGTGGGTTGCAAACAGACACTGTGTGTGAGCTCTCTGGCATCTCTTCTTATGAAGACACTAATCCTATTGGATTGGGGCCCCACTCTTATAACCTCATTTAACCCTAATTACTTCCTTACAGGCTACACCTCCGTATACAACCACCTGGGGATCAGGGCTTCTACTTAAGAATTCTGGGAAAACACAAGCATCCAGGCCATGGCAGCACATGTGAGGCAGTTAGCAGAATTCCCGGTGTGCGTGGCCACCATGAGTGTTAGCGGACCGTGGAAGCCACTTTCTGTGCATGAGAAGATTCATGCTTGGAGCTCTCAGGAACAGATGATGACACCAGCATCTATAGAAAGCAGAGAAGGCAGAGACCAGGTGTGGCTTCCGCCTGGCCTGAGAAGGGTTGGGAAACCAAGTGGGGAAGATGGGTTGGCTGTGGAGGCCAATGTTCAGGTGTGTCTTGGGGAATCCTCAGGCACTGTCACAGGACCAGCCCTACTGCTGGACCTCGCATGCTCTGCCCACAAATATGCTGTATGCCTCATCTTGTTGCTACTTTAAATTTCAGACTCAGTCTGAACAAAACCACTGAAAGTTGAAGCAAGGACATGGTGCTAGATGTTAACAATGAGGGAAAACCAGGGATCAGGAGCCAGAAGTCATGCCAATGGAGCAGATCGGAGCAAAGCAGAGAATGTGAAAAGAGATGAGGGAGGAAGGAAAGGAACAAGAAGGCGGAGAAGGGGGTAGGTGCTAAGAGAGACCAGCAGACAGACAGAAGGACAGGCTGTCTGTGACTCACAAGGCCTTGAGTCTCCCTCTGTGTTTCTGATCAATAGGCAAAGCATCAGATCAAAGAATGATCTAGAAAGACATTTCACAAAGAAGAATAGCAAAATTATAGAACAGTCCTCACTTGCTTCCAGTATACCTAGAATGTTCCTGTGGTGTTTCTCCCAGCTGTTCTTGCTCATTGTCTCTCAGACAAAAGAGCTAAAGCTCAGAAAACTAGTCCCATTGATGCCTACCACAGTGTCCTGGAGGTAGGACCAGATAGGCATTTAGAAAAGTCAGCCTTCATTGCATGTGGCTTGATGACATTTCTGGAAAACACAAGTCTGATTAGTGAAATATACTTTTGACTATACAAGAATAGATACTAAGAGGGAAAAGAGATTAGTTAGTATTTAACATAAGCACTACAATATATTACACATCTTAATTATTATAGTACTTGCTACACTAAATCTCTTAATACCTTGAACTGCCTCCTGAACCAGGTATTGTTGAAGAATAAAAGAAGCATCTATTGTTTTTGGACTTTTTAATAAAAACCATTCTAACAAAAATAAGGTGATATCTCATTGTAGTTTTAATTTGCATTTCCCTAATGATTAGTGATGTTAAGCAATTTTTCATGTTTATTGGCCATTTATCTATCTTCTTTTGAGAAGTGTCTATTGATATTTTTGCCCATCTTTTGATGAGGTTGTTTGACTTTTTCTTGTTGATTAGTTTGAGTTCTCTGTAGATTCTGGTCCTCTAAAAGAACTCATACACTGTTGATGGGACTGAAAATTTCAAAACCTCTATGGAAAGCAATGTGGCAATAACTCAAAGAACTAGAGGTAGAACCACCATTTAATAAAGCAATCCCACTACTGGGTATTTAGCCAAAGGAAAATAAGTCATTTTATCAAAAAGCCACCTGCAATGTAATGTTTATTGCATCGCAACTCACATTTGTAAAGATGTAGAATCAACCCAGTTGCCCATCTATTCATGAGTATATTTTAAAAACGTGATATATGTACACCATGGAGTACTATTCGGCCATGGCAAAGGATGACTTAATGTCTTTTGCAATAACTTGGATGGAACTGGAGTATCCAAAGTATCTATAGAATGGCAAAACATGAAATATCTAAAGAATGGTAAAACAAACACCACAGTACTTAAAGTGGAACTTAACCAAAGAGCACACATGCACATAAAGGGAAGCAAAAATCAACAGAAATCAAGCAGGGGGAGTGGGAAGAAGGGATAAGTATAAACCTACCTAACAGGTACAGTGAACACTAACTGGGTGATGGGTTATAGCCATGACGCAAGCTTTATAAGGGCAATCCATATTACCAAAGTATATTTACCCCTGTAATATTTTTATATAAAAATTAAAAAATAAAGGAAGTCAGAGAAGCCTTGAAGAAGTAATGACTGCCTAATTTTAGAACTGAGGAGCAAATGGAGGTTACATGAAATACAACTCCAGGCTAAGACACTCACCTCGATAAGATGTCCAGTGGCAAGGGAAAGAACTTGATAATGTTCTGTTTTCTTTGCAAATCTTCAAAAGAAGGACGGGGGAAAAATTCTTTGTTCTAGGAAGTTACGTGAACAGTCATGATGCAAACATCTGGAAACAAATAAACACCGACCAAAAATGAGAACAAAATGCTTTGCGATTTTTTCTTCACTGTCAATAGAGAAACAATAACAAATCTACCAACTAGGTGTTTTATGCATTTAATATTGGGTTAAAGGGGTAGCCAGCCTGCAAGAATAGTTTGTTTGTCTTACACAGCATTACAATAAATGAATTAGTTGCCAGCATTTTAAAAAGTGAGAGATGTTGCATAACATCTAGCTTGTCTTTTGAAACTCTAAGTTTTCCCTTGAGCTGACTGTCAGTTGCCCCCTGAAATGGATCATAACTATCCAGTTAACCACTGTCCCACCACGTTTTGGGGGGTTTATTCTTTCCTTACACCTGATCTTCATCACTCATTCATTCTAATTTTCTGGCCCTAAATGCATGGAGTATTAAAATCCCTAATAAATATTATCAACTCATTGAATCTTCAATTATACAAAAACAAAACAAAATTTAAGCAGGCATGTCCCAGGAGTTACACTGCATAAAGTAACAATTTCATCTCCCTACATGTATGAGATTAGTAAATATTTGCTGGCTTTCCACACCAATATTGTACAGTATCGAGCTTTCTATTGTGCAGCGTCACTGACACCGCCTGGAATATGAGTAAGTGCAAGCCAATAAAATACCACTTGAGAGCTCTTGGATTTCAAAATAACTTGTTAAGTCTCAATGAGTGTAAAAACAGATTATAATGATATGCCGCTGGGAGAATAATGCTCTCCACTTGTGGATGGTCAGATGAAATTTAGAAATTGCTGCTCTGATCACCGAATAAAAATATTACCATCATCCACTTTCCAGCAAATGTACCTTGGCTTGTTAATTTCTCTGCTGCTCATTATTAATAATTGAAGACTTGAATGCTTGCTTACTGTGTAATCCAATTCTAAACTTACCATTCATGGTAACGTTAACAAGGGCACTTCTCATGAGGAAATGCATCCATGCACCACTCTGTGGTAAAAAATGAAAGCAAGGTTTCCAGTAAGTGGATTGAAGAAAACAGTTTGAATCCAGAGAATATACCAAAATAATTGTAACAAAGAGTATGAAAGAGATGGATGCAGGTAAGAAATATATTTATTGTGAACCTGCTACACGCTACATTTTGTTGCGTGTTTCACATTAATTTATCTTTTGTGAACCTTTTCATTAAGTATTATTCCTAGTTTAGGGGAAAAAAGGATTCTGATGTAAAAATGGTGGTAATTGATCAAAGTTATAGAACCAAAATTTTAGGCTATGTTTTTCTTAGAGAAAGGTAGAGGTGAGAATAGCATGAATTCTGTGGGATGAGGGTAGTGGCAGAAAGAAGTATTCGTATATTATACTCGGGACTTTGCCGTCTTCCAACCACTTACAGGTGGATATCATATTTTAATTTGGGTGGTCACAATAACTCTGATTATAAGAGATATTATACACATAATTATATTAACATAATAACATAATAACAATACACATAATAACATAATAAATGCTATATGCAAGATAGTTCTTAATTTTGTCATATTATAGTTGGCATAAAAAATACAAACAACTAATATTATTGCCTCAGAATTTTGTAATAATACTCTCAGTGTCCAAGAAGAAGAGGTATTATTTGGACTATTAGATACATAAATCCAAGCAGTAAAAAATTTTAACATACTAAGATTTAACTATATCATTAGAAAGACTGAAATATGATATAAATCACTGATTAATAAAGTTATTGGGCATCCTCCCTGCACCAGAATGAGAAAACAAATGATCATTATTAATAGAAAATGTGCATAATGAATGTAAGACCACAGTACAGGGACCATTTACGAAAACCTATGAGGAGAAAATACTCTTGCCTGAGCAATTGGGGCTTGAGCCAAATGAATTTTATCAGTTTCAAAAAAGAGATACTATTCCATTGTGTGTATATGATACATTTTCTTTATTCATTTATCTGGCTATGGACATTTGGATTTTTTCTCTGTTTGCCTATTGTGAATGATTGTGAATAATGCTACTAAACATGGGATGCCAATGTCTCCTTGAGATATTGATTTCAAACCTTTCCACATATATTCATAAGTAAAATTGTTGAATCTTATGGTAATTCTATTTTCAGTTTTTAAGGAGCCTCATACTCTTTTTCATAGCAACTGAACCATTATACATTACCACTAAAGTATACAATGGTTCCAATTGCTTTACAACTTCACCAACACTTATCTTTTTTCTTCCAATAATAGCCATCCTAACAGGTGTGGGGTGATTACTCACTGTGGTTTTGATTTGCAGCTCCCTGGTAATGAGTGATACAGAGAATCCTTTCATGTTCCTTCAGAACACGTGTAGGTCTTCTTTACAGAAATGTCTATTCAAGCCCTTGGCCCATTTTTTAATTTATGATTTGTAGTTTAGGGAGTTGTTTTGTTTTGTGTTTTAAAAGTTTGGCTGTTGAGGTTTAAGAGTTCCTTCTATATTCTTGAAATTAACCCCTTACCAGATATATTATTTACAAATATTTTCTCCTGTTCCATAGATTGTCTTTTACACTATTTTACACCATTCAGCCTTAAAAGAGAAGAAAATCCTACTATTTGCAACAACATGGATGGACCCAGAAGATATTATGCTAAGTTAAACAAGCCTGTCACAGAAGGACACGTACTGCATGAAATAAGTCAGTCACAAAGGGGCAAATATCGCATGATTCCTTTTGTATGAGACATTCAAAATCTTCAAAGGCATCAAAGTAGAGAGTAGAGTGGTGGTTCCAGGGAACAGGGAGAAGTTGTGAATTTGAAGCCCAGGGCATAATGGAAAGTACACAGGCTCAGGAGATAGGTAGGTCTGGATTTGTATTTAAGATTTACCATTTTCCCCCATAAGCATCTTGGGCAAATATTATATTCAGTAGCTCATCCTACAAATCAGGATGTCAGCCCCCTTTACATAGGTTCCTTGATGTAATTAAATAAGACAAATCATGTAAATGTGGCAAGTACAGTAGAGAGGTCTAACAGGTCTATAAATGCTACCAAATTCACCCAAAAATAATTTAGAAGAGTGCTAATCAGGATGTATTATACACGCACATCTGTAAAATGACTGGGATATTTGAGAAGCTCTGTTTTGTTAAAAATCAGTGGGTATAAGAGACTCTTACTGTTTACAGAAATAGACAATCACTAGCAAATGACAAAAGTTACAATTTTCAATGGAAACTTCATCATCTAAACGTACACTCTTTCACCCTCTCCCATTTGAACCCTTCCCTCCCATACTTTCCCCAACCACCCCCTCTTTCCTAAAGGGGTGGGCGCCCAGCTACCTCCCAAAGCTCTGTTCTGTTTCACCTGTTCTGTCTATTCTGATTCTAGAATCCGGTAATAGGTAAATACAGCTGAATTCTTTCACTTATTTCTCATGTCTCACAGACCTAAAGAGTTTCTACTCTTTTATTTCCAAAGTCTCAGGCAAACCAAAATGCTTGCAGCCAGGGATCTGCTCTGAGACCCTCGTGAAGAACCAGGAAATTTTGCCCAAGTCTCATGGAAACACTGCCTCCAGAGCAATACAAAATTCCAGGAAAGAATCTGCCTGATTCTACAACCAGCAAGCTGAGTCCTGAGCCCAACACTTACTTCTCTGGGCCCAATACTGATTAATGTCTTTGCTTTCTTTTTATGTTAGGATTTCTGGAATAAACCAGCACAAAACGAGCCACACCCATACACTTACCTCCCTGGTTAATTTTGTAGATGTGAATTTCTTCTTTTCTACTTTCAAGCAGCACAAATCTGTCTTGACCTTCCTCCTGCACAACTTCCCACTATCCCTGCAGTAGAATTCTTGTGGCAACTATAATTATCTCCCTTTTGTATCTGAGAAAATAGATCCAAAGAAACTAAGTTATTGAACACAATCAATCACTTGCTAGAAGCAAGAGGATTGAAGTTGAAACCAAAACATTTGAATTTCAGGGCCCAGAAAACTTCTCAGTATTTCAAATTATCCCTGGTACAAACCTGTTTACTGTGTAAATAATATGAGATAATTAAAATAAAAGGTGTAGAGAAATCCCTTTCCATACTAAAACAGTTGAAAGATGACTTAGTAAGATATAGTTCAACTTCTGGAGCATTTATTTTGAGCATTGAAAAAAAAGAATAGAACTTGACGCAAATGGATGCTAAGACATAGCCGGGGGGGGGGGGGGGATGTAGAAGCATAACTAAGCGGGAGACTGGTGCCGGGTAATATTTATCTATCTGCCAAGGTGAAGATGAAAATGGACACCAATAAAGGGAAC